>VWZQ01013184.1:228746-281362 GCA_013397015.1 Myiagra hebetior | reverse complement strand
AAAAAAAAAAATCTAAACAAAACACAAAAAATCCCACACACAAAAAACAAAGCAAAATGAAAAAGAACCCCACATAGACAAAAAATCAAATATACACAAACAGAAAATGCCGACCCAGTTTTCCTTGATTTCTGGGGTTTGGATTTTTTTACTTTCCATACATTTCTGTATGCTTTAACTGCAATACTGAAAATAGAAAAGCATAGATTTCTCTGCAGAAATGTCTATGATTTCCAGATTAAACATTTCAACAAAGCTTTTCTCAGGGATTAAGGATTCCATTACCAAAAAATGACGATAGTGGAAAACTTGCTACAAAATGCTAATATATTTATTAATATATTCGTTTATATTTTACAGCTTCCTTTAACATGCTTCTTGTTTAGCTGGTCAGGAAAATTGCTTGCTATGCAATAGTAATTTTTCTAGACATTAGATGAGCAGAGAGATAGTGGGATATATGTTTAAATATAATACCCACGTTTGTATTTTGACAAGAGTTGTATTTTCTACCCAAATTATACTTTTTCCTTTTAAAATAGTTTTATTTATCCTCCTAATCATGAATTATTTGAAACATGCATAATCTTCAGTCAGAAAGAATTATTTTAGTATACTGTATGAAAAATTGGACATATTTTACAGCAGTATTGTTATAATGATGTGTTAAGAGCTGACAAATCATATACACTTAAATTCTTCTCCAAAATCTATATCCTGCAACTGCGCTGTAAGTTTTCATGAAGTGAACTAATATGTTAAATAGCAACTGTATTCTCTTAGCTTGATTTTATGACAATTATCCATGTAAAGGGTTAAATTTCAGAAATAAGCTAAATTCTTTTATTTGTTCAGATTTCACTTATTGTTCCTTTTTCCTTTCAGTCCTCCTTTGCTTCATTAGATGCAGTAATATCTCCCTTGCCTGTGACAATTTCCATTAATATCTCAAAGGCAGCTATTAAGTATCATTACAAGGGAAGATTATAGAAGGATACCACATACAATAACACTGACGATAAAGACAATAGTCACATTTTCATTTGTTTCTTTGTTCTAAAAATGTAAATCAAATTCCATGCACTTTCAAGCATTCTTTGCTCTGCTTATGCTTTCAAAGTGCTCTGAAAAGAAAAACCTTTACAGCCAAATAAATTAATCTGTTAGGATTACCTCAACAAAGAAAATACTGCTCCTGTCAGAGATTTTTTCTGCCCTGAGGCCTCCCAGAAGAATAACTGTCAGTAGAAAAAAAAAAAAGTATTTCAGGTGTATATTTTTTTTTTAATAGGGGAATTTGGTTAAAGATTTATTTTAATAAAGCTCTTTAAAAGTGAAGAACCACTCATAAAGTGTTCTGCATTAAAAGCCAGCCTGTGACACCATCTAAATATTTGGTCAATCAGCTTTTAGAAAATTATCTAAACATATCTATGGCAATCTAATTATAGCTAAAGGTCATTCTAATTCTGAACACTATGAAGGAAAACTGAAATCACAAAACTCCTGTACTGAAAATTTTGAAATCCTAACAGTATGTATTCTCTGAACCAGCATGGGTTGTATGTCTTAAGAGAAGCTAACAGGTTTTACTCTTTTCTTGAGGTGGTGAACCGAAAAAATGGGGGGAAATTAATTGGATATGGATGTGGACTTGTTCCAGCTAGGTTTGGATGCACTACAATCAAGTGTCCTTTGGAGGCAACTCAGGAGCATCTTAAGTCACCCAAAACAGAGGAGCATCAGACCTGTCAGAGTCTCAGTGCCTAATAAGGTTAGAGAACAGATTATCTTGAGTGCAATCACATGGCACACACAGACAGCCAGGGGATCAGACCCAGACACCACAGGAATGGGAAAGGCAGATCCTGCCTTTGTAACCTGGTTTCCTTCTATGACCTAGTGGATGAGTGAAAAGCTGTGAATGTTGTCTACAAGCACTTTAGCAAAGCCTTTGACACTGCTTGCCACTGCATTCTCCTGCAGGTTGAAAACTGGCTGGATGGCCAGGCCCAGAGAGTGGTGGTGAGTGGGGTTAAATCCAGACAGTGGACTGGCAAACGTTTGGTTCCCTAAGGCTCAGTGTTAGGCCCAACCCTGTTTTNTCCTGTGAGGAGCAGCTGAGAAAGCTGGGGATATTTAATCTGGAGAAAAAGAGGCTCAGGGGAGACCTTATTCTCTACAAGTGCCTGAAAGGAGGATGTGTCCAGGGTTGGTCTCTCCTCCCAGGCAGCCAGTGACAGAATGAAGTAGGGCTCAAGATGTGCCAAGGGAGGTTCAGGATGGACATCATGAAGAATTTCTTCACAGAAAGGATTGCCAGGCATTGAAACAGACTGCCCAGGGAGGTGGTGGAGTCAGCATCCCTAGAAGTATTCAAGAAATGACTCAATATGCCACATAGTGCTATGGTTTAGTTGATATGGTGATGTTTTGTCAAAGGTTGGACTCAAGGATTTTGAGGTTTTTTCTGACCTTAATGGTTCTATGAATCTGTGATTCTATAAAATCAGAATCACCTCATAAATCTATCTGACTTTCTCTACCAATTGTACTGGGAGATAGCATGTGCCATCAGAAGAAATATAGGGTCCAAAGGTTAATGTGTTCACGAACAATTTCAAGATCTCTGTGTGTGGACATAGAATATAGCAGATATAGAGTTAGAAAATGTATGTGCAAATATCTGTTTTCTAGTTGAAAAATAAAACCTCTGATATGTAGTCTTTTGTGTCACCAGGAAATACATTTTTTCCACAATGGAAAATTTCCACAAAGAAATAGTATTTTTGGTAAAGCTGCAAAAAAAGGATGGTTTTTGTATGGGAGGTGGAACAGGTGACTTTGAAACCTTTCAGTCTGCCAAAGTAGAATTTCATTTTTCATAATTCAACTATAATCTGATTTTTTTTGATATAAGAGAAGCTAGAGCTAGACTATTTCCTCAGGTTTGACTTTTGGAGAGACTGTCTCTCCCAAGAGAAATTTTTTCTATTTCTTCCAGTCATTGTGATTCAGTGTGGGAGTACCTTATCCATCATATCACAGCGAGTACAGACTGACGCAAGAATCTGCCTTTTAGAAGGAAGTGGTTACATAACAGATTAAAATAATGTTTCTGAATTTACTTACACATTTTTGTGTAAAAACCTCATGTGCTCGATCACTCCAATCAAGCTGAAGAATGGAGAATGAATAAATGAGTGACAATATCAGGTTTCAAAAGTCTTGATTGAGCAGCAAAATAAGTTGCCTGATTTTCTGAAGTGCTAAACGTCCAAGAGCTGTGACTGAACCAGTGGTTTTGTGCTTGAAGTAACATCTGTCCACATGTGACATATGGACATATGTTATACCTCCCTCAAGAGTGTACTTTTGGCTGGTGTTCCTTGCTGCTTCTGGCAAAGTGGAGCTGACTCTCGTTATCTTTGTCGCTGCATCTCAGAAACAATACAACTACACTTTCTACCAGAATAAGATCTTTTGTGTTCTCCTTCCAGACTAGGAGCTATATCCTCACACAACTGCGAGTGGCTATGAATTTGTTACTTAATATGAAAACACAGCAGTAGTGATCATATTTGATAGAATAAGAACGAGCTGGTAAAATCATTATGATCCAGGTGCTTTCAGTCTCTCCTCAACGATGGCTAGTTAGGTGGAACTTAATTTCTGCTCTTTTCAGTAGCCATCAGTCCAGTATCTTTTGGACAGCTCCATAATGATTTCAGAGCCAGAACAATTCTCAACCAGATACACACGAAATCAGCCTCAGTGCTCTAATAATGAATAGTTACCATTTTTGAATTACGTTCAGCCATTCATTAGTAGTTCTAAAACTGCGAGACTACTATATCAAAGGTGCCATTTCTACCTTTGTGGTCCTCAAATGTTCTTGTGCAGAATTACACCACCCACACTGTCAGTACTATGCATAAGATGCTTTCACTTAGAGTACAGAGGTGATGCTTAGTGAAAAAAGGTTTATTGCTTCTTTTCACTATCTATGTAGTTACAATAGAACCACCACTTCATATAAATTTTCAGTTTCAAACTAGAATTTAATAGACTGAGGCCTGAAGTCAGTAATCAAGAATAATTTAAATAGCTGGATATGGCTAACCATTTTTGCTCCTTCTCCAGCTGTCTCAGCTACTTCTTTTCACCTAAAACAAAAACCCTCAGGACAATTTAACTTTCTGTTTTAATTACGGAACCTTGTTTGTATCAATTAGTATTTTGTATTGCAAGGCATCACTGAACATTAAGTGATCTCTCTCTGCGAGGGAGAGAAAGACAGAAAAGACTTTTTTTTATTGTCAGATGCATCATGTCTGCAGGGAACAGTCCCCAGCTATTTTATCGAAGAAAGCAAGGCATGGGATAAGCAATGAAATGTCTGGCTCTTGTCCAGGATTTTTACTGTAGAAAATCACCACGTAGTTCAGACGATGTGTTAGTTCCAGCCCATTCTGGAGAAAGGCAGGTTAAGGATTTAACTAGCAGATTTGAAAAAACACATTTAAAAACCATTTCACTGCTTTGTGGCACTCATCTTGCAACAGACAACTGGAGTAAAGGCAGCAGAGCTCCTAGCAGCAGAGCGGGAGGGAGAGGGCAGGGAAGGGTAGAAGCCAGAACTGTGGCCCACAGGAAGCTTGGCATTAGGAAACAGTGTGCCTGAGACCACCAAGGAGCTGCAGCCCTTCTTAGATGTCCCCTGCCCTGTTTTTTGTAGCACAGCACTCTTTTATTCAACTTTTTCAGGTCCCTGCCAAGGAAGACTGCAGTGCTGGAGGATTGACATTCAGCACACTATTTAAGTGCCATGTAAGTGGAAATTAGAAGCCTAAATTTGGATAAATTATGAATTTATCTTTACATTTACACTTATTTTTTGCATGGTGTGAGATATACTACAGAGTATTTGTGTGCTGAGTTGATCAAATCCAACCAAAACCTTGATGTTCAGACCTTTTTCTAAATTCGCTCATTATAATGGCTTTGGTTTAATATGCTGTAGTTAATTTCCCATGTTGTAGATTTGTTTTCAACTAAGAGCAGTAATAATGCGATCTTGAGAGCCTCAACTGCTTCACTAGGTGTACACTTGTACCTCTATGCTGGGTTAACCTTGGCTAATGGCCAAACACCCCTCCAAGTACTCTCTCACTGCCCCTCCTTCTCAGTAGGTCAGGGAAGAAAATAGGGAAAAAACATCATGGTTGAGATAAAATCAGGGAGATCACATACCAACAGCTATCTTTAGCAAAACAAACTCAACTGGGATGGAGATAATTTAATTTTTACCAATAAAAATTGATCTCGATTGTGGGAAGTTAAGGCACAAATTAAAAAATACCTTCCTTCTACTTCCACTCCTCTTCACAGGCTCAGCTTCATTCCTTCTTTCCCAAATTCTCTGCCTCCCCTCGATAAAGGATGTAGAGGGATAAGGAATGGGCCAGTTCATAATAGCTCTTCTCTGCTGCTCCTTTCTCCTCACACTTTTCCCCTGCTCCAGTGTGATGGCTCCATGGGCTGCAGGGCACTATCTGCTCTGGTGTCTGCAGCAGTGTCTCTCCCTCCATCAATCACTTTGCTGTTCTCAGGCTTGTTTCTCACCTGTTTTTTTCTCCTCATTCTCTTTCTCTCTGCCTTTTTTACCCTTTCTTAAGTACATTACCCCAGAGGCACCACATATATGACTGTGGAGCTCAGTTGTGTTCAGTGGTGGGGTGCATTGGAGCCAGCTGAATCCCCATGTCAGCATGGAATAGCGCCAGCCTCTTCCCTCAGAGCCCAGTACTGCAGCTCCTCGCTGTCAACACTCGGCCACAGCCATACCATGCAGCCTACTACTTCCCAAGACACTGCAGGCAGCACTATATGCAGGGTATGGACCTCTCTTGTACTGCCTCTCTGTTTAAACTGATCATTATGTCAGGAAAGACAATGGAAGGAATAAAATAATAGAAACTGCTCAAGGAAGCAAAGCAACAGACTGGATGGTCCAAGGACATTGTTATTTTCCTTATTCTACCAAAATTCCCTTCTCAGTTTTACAAGAGGATGGATCTTCTGATCCCCATCATTGTCTTGACCGTCTCTTTGGTTTAACTCTGTCAGTGACTGACCTGTGCACCACTGAAACTGATTTTATTTTGAGTCTGGTTTACTACATCACAGTTTAGCAGCCTCGCACCCATCATCTGCTAATAGTTGCCTTTGGAGCACCTTCAAGGAAACAACCAACAAACATCACACTAATGTATCAAATGGCTATATTTCAAATTCACTGCCTTCTTATTTTGGCAGAAAATACATTCACACATATGAACATACCTTCTTTGAGATATGCTCAACAGTTTTTCAAATACTTATATCACCTATTGCCTTTCATGCACTTTAATACCTTACACACATCATATATACAGTGTCTTCGCTCAGAAAACAAACACCCTGGTGTCTCACAGTAATTTGACACTCTGAATATATTTCTAGTAAATGATTCAGGATTTCATGTAGATAAATATAACTTTAGCAGTTTCTCTTGGCTGCCCAGCACTGTTGTAACTCAGATATTTGGGTATGTGCAGAAGCAAAACTTTGTGTGTTTTGGAAGCCTCAGGCACCTGAAGAGCTTGTCAATCCCTGTGGGTTTTAGCAGGGATTGTTAATGATCCAGCACTGGAACCAAATGTCTGCATTGCTTTTAAAGTTGAAGTATCAACAGTCCTTTCTTTAAAATCTTATCTTGATTCAGTCATACACTTAAAATAATTTTATTCTATGTGTCCTGTAACATGGAATATTGTGATTAAGAGCAGGAAGGGGAAAACACCTGTTTCTTTTCGAGGGCGGCATTGTAGAAGATTAAAATCCAATCAGACTGAGAACATGAAGCTGAGAGAAAATAATGAGAATTCATTTTTATCTGAGGTTAAAATAAGCTGAGGAATTTGGTTTGGTGCTACCAGCCTCTATATAAGACAGGCAGAACCATCAGTACTTTGAAATTAATTCTGTCAAGTACTAAATTTCATGACCTAACTGACACATGTAGTCATGGTATGGTTTGTCTAGTTTTGGAGAGAAGCCAGGTTTCAATGAAAATATTGCAATACTTCCTAATTATTGCTGCTAATTAGTAAGATAGTATGTATGAAACTGGACTTATCACAAACAAGCATTTGCAAAGTTTCCAAGGACTCAACTCCTACAAGGAAAAGAAAGTCACCTGTATTTGCTGCATCATCTGTAACACATACCTTGAAATTATGTGCCCAAATTATACAATATCAACCCTACAGTTTAAAAAGTAGCTGTATTAAGTCAAAGGTGTGTTTTCAGATGTATTAACCTAGACCAAGAATAAACATCCTGCGCTCATCAAAGATATTCAGATCTGTGTTAAGGTAAAAGGGGAAGAAACTGTGATTTATAATTTAATGTTCAGAGCTTGTTTACAGGGTTCTGGCTCCTATTACAGTGTACAAAATGTAAATCCAGAGCATTTCATAGAAAATCCACTTTCGCTCACTGGTAAAGTATAATTCTTTGTAGTTACAAAGGTGAAGGTGTAGTTACAATGGCCAGCTCAAGCATCATAGATTTTAATTCAAACTGCTGAAATATATTTAGATGTTTAAATGAAATCCTCCTATTATCATGAAAACCCCTGATTTTTTTTTCAGTAGCTTGTAGCTAATATTTCTGGGAATATTGAGCAATAAAAGAAAGCAGGCATTTTCTCAAGCCTAAGTACAGGCTGCAGACTATCTCTGAAATATTAACTAATGATTGTGTTTTATTAGGTGCATTGCCCAGGAAGCTTTTTGTTTATTCTCATCAGCCTGCTGTCCTCTGTTATGATAATTTACAAGTCTGTAGGCAATCTAATAAATCCTTGTTTGAAACACTTCAAAATCTATTGGCAGTTTTCAGCAGTAGCATTGTGTCATTTTGCTCTTGCATAATTGCCTTTACCAAGTACTAGCGAAGAAGGATTTTCAAATTCACATGAAGGGAGAGACTGATTATAGTATTCTATTTACGCTGATAGCATTAATTTTCACTGTTTTCCTTCAAATTCTCAGTAGAGATGGTCCTTTTTATCAAGACCCTTTCCTCATGTCTTAACTCTCTCAGGTAACACAAGTCTCAGAAAGGTAACACAAGTGTGTTTAGAACCATATTTTGCTGCCATCATTTCAGAGTGCACTGAAATAACTTTCCAGGAATAAATTTAGTACCATCAGTAAGGAAAAAATAATATGCATCTGATGGAAAAGAGCAGAAACAGAAGGGACTGAAAAAAGGTGACTCAAGATTGAGGATCTGTATGGATTTAATAATAATTGTCATGCTTGGACATTTTATTTTCCCATATATTTCCTTTTATCTAGAATGATGCATGAGATGATTCAAATACTAATTTGTGTGAGTCTTAATGCAAAAAAAATTTTAAAAAAAAGGGTTTTCAAAAAACCTTTGAAAACTTAAGGAGTTTGTTCAATGCCCTGTAGCCACCTAAAATTTGATTCCAGAAACATATAGCAAAAATCTAATTTTAGTGTGTAAATTTTAACTATGTATAACATAATCACGACATTCCACCAAAGCCAAAGTAATATAACCTTCACAGACCAGGACCCACAGGAAACTACATGAGGTTTTTTTCAACCTTTTTTACCGAAGTCATATCATCATGCTTTATACGCAAGGGTGGAATGGCATACCAGCTTCTGTCTGAGCTACTGTCCTCTCTGCAAGACAAAGAGCCAATAATGAGGAGAGAATATGAAACACAAATCATGTAAAAAAGTCAAATGAAACTAGGAACAAGTCCAAACCAAGTCCAACAGCTTATTGCTGTAACAAGGAATAAATTGCAAATAATCCAGTAATGCAACAATTTTTAAAAAGATAGTCCTTTTCTAAATTGAGAGTTTTCAAAAACAGTAAGACATAAATCCATGCCCCAACCATATAATTTGCATGTAAAGCAAAGCTGTTCCTAATCTCATTAATGTCAGTTTCAGACCTGTGTCTCCTTCCCAAACAGTAACTAAAATGAATAGCTATCTTGTCTTGAGCTTCTCCAGCTTCTAATTGTCTCATCTAAGCATTAACTAGATTCCTATTTCTGTGACTTTGTTCAAAAAGTGGGCAATTTTTTCAGAATAGGAAATCTGCCTGTTACTCTTAATGTTTACTTCTACTGCAGCAAATGATTTTTCAAATATTTAGGGTTCTTGTTTTATTTGTTCCCCTGATTCACATAGAGAAAGGCAGCAATGAAAAGTAAATCAAACAGACAAGAAGTTCTGTACTTGCCAGAGTTTTGTTTTATACTGACACATTTATCACTTTAGGATAAGTAGTGTTCTGCACATGTCCTCAGCTAGTGACAGCCAAAGCAGAAAGCTGAGAATGAAAGCTTTCCCCATACACAGTCCTGCCTCTGCTACCTTTTCTGCTGGCTCCAGGGGCTGCTCATTGTTTTGGTGGTCCCACTTGGAACAACCCAAGGGCATTGCACAGTTCACATAGTCGGTGCACGTAACATCAGAGATGAGATCAAGCCCCAGAAATCCCTCCTGACCTGTTCTTCATGCTTGTGACATTCTTGATTTTTCTGCTGTACTCTTTCTCATTTTTTTCATAGAAGTTACTTTTCAGGAAAGATGCTTCATTTGCTCTGAGTCAGTATAGATGAGCCAGTCAAAAAGTCATTACGGCAGTTAAAAGAGACCAGGGACTTGTGGACATGGGAAGGATCTGAGAGGACAAATGGTTGCATTTTATGAAAGCTGAAAGGTGAGAGTTTGAAATTTAGAGGATTGGGCTTGGCTAGAGAGAGTGACTATGTGCACCTGTGAGAAGAGGAACCTAAATTATGATGAAATATTCTCAAAAAGAAGATTGACATCTGTTATGCTGCATTGATAAAATCCTTAATATTCTCTGGTCTACACTGGCTGTAGGAAGATCTGTAGCCTCCAGCATTTGTTCTGATAACATTTTTCTGCATTCTGCTGGCTTCCCTATCTAGCTATTCAATACATAGTTGTACATATATATTAAGTTATTAAGTACATAGCTATTCATTTGCATAGCCTTTTTAAATATTTCTTAACAAATTGGTCCTTGCTTTTCAAAACATATGAAGGAAAAATCAAATAAGTAGTTTGCTTTCCTCTTGTTTTTTACCATACACTGGTATTAGGGTCACATTTTCTGAGAAACTACAATTCTCTTTTACTGGATCTGAAGGTATTCTCTTGTTTCCATCTTCATGCACATAGAGTGGCCATAGATAACATGCTCAAGGCCAAGAGAAAATAGTAGTAAAAACCAANATCCAACCTAGCCTTGAACACTGCTAGAGTTGGGACATCCTCAGATTCCTTGGGCCAAGTCTTCCAGTGCCTTGCCACCCTTGCAGTAAAGAATTTTTCCCTTATATCCAGCCTGAATTTGCGCTCTTTCTGTTTGTACACATTACTCCTTGTCCTGTCATCACAGTTCCTGATGAAGAGTCCCTCTCCATCTTTCCTGTAGACCTCTTCTGATACTGTAAGGAGTCTGGAAGACTAGGAGGTCTCCACCTTCTGAAAGCTTCTTTTTTTGTTCTGAGTTTGCTTAGCAGCCCCTTATCCATCCATGGGGGCCTCCTGGTATTTTTGCCTGATTTCCGTCTTTTTGGCCTGCATTGTTCCTGAGCTTGGAAAAGGAGATCCTTGAATACCAGCCAGCATTCTTGGGCCCCTCTGCCCTCCAGGGCTTTTTCTCATGAAAAAACTTTACCAAGTAGGTCCTTGAAGAAGCCAGAGTTTGTTTTCCTGAAGTCCAGGGTAGTGAGCTTGCTGCATGACCTCCTCACTGCCATGAGGATCTCAAGCTCTACCATCTGGTGGTCACTCAGTAAAGGCTGCATTGGAGTATCTCCTTTCCCACCAGCTCCTCCCTACAGGTGAACACAAGGTCCAGCATGACACCTCTCTCTCTTTCTTGGCTGATCAATCACTTGTAAAAGGAAGATGTCATTGACATATTCAAGGAAACTTTGGGATTGCTTGTGCAATCTCTGCTTTCAATAGCTTGTTAGGTATTTATCCTCAAAAATACTGTGATTTTTCAGTTTTGTCTTTATTACAAAATTCCAGTTTACTGAAAGAGCTCACACAAGGCCTGCCTCACTGCAGAGTTTTTCATTCCTATAGTGAACATGACAAAACAGGACTGAAGTGAAGCTTCTTATTCCTCCTCCTATTAACTATTTTAAAGAATTTCAGTCTCTGATAATTAATTTGTGGCATCTTTCTCTCAATGTGCAGGCAATATTACAAATATTAAGTTCTATCTCAATGCGGATGGGTCTGCTGAATGTCAGGACATGTCAGAGTTAGGATCAAGCTAGTTGTTTGGATGCTGGAGCATTTTCTGAGCCTAGTCCCTGCATTGCCTTTACCTACTGCTTTTGTGAAAGGGGACTGTAGTAGCATAGCAAATTGTATTTTTTCTATTCTCGTGAGTGGTTTCAAAATAATTATTATCTTCTTTCTGGATTAATCAGTATAAAAAAAGAGCTTTTTAAGTGAAAAGGAATTTCAAATCTTTTATCTTTTTGTTACAAAAGGTGTAAATGCAGTAATGAGCACCATCTTTTGAAAAGCATGAGTTTTGAATAATCAGGACATAAAGACTGAAATACCATGTCTGGCTATTTTCCTTTAAAAATCATCAGAAAGCCCATTTAGCTTAGCAATTGTTCAGATAAACTGCAAAGGAATTAAAATTTGTTTTAACATATGTTATGTTAGAGGCAAGCATAGTCACAGACTAATACTTACATTGAGTTAACCTGAAATTATACTTGATTTAAGGTTTTTGATGTTTCACTAAGATCATACATTTGAAAGTATGCTGGCAAGGTAGAACGGAAGTTGAGAACTGCTAATTGCAAGAAATAATATTTTATTCCTGCATGCACATGTATGATGATTGTTAAAAGAGATCTCATATATTCCTTGGTTCCCTAAGACATTGTTTCAGCCTGAGTTAAATGCAGTATCTAATTGCCAATTGCAATGCATTATGTTTATATAATATGATACTTATTTTTTCCACTTGAGTAGATAAAGTGGGTATCTATTTATATTATCATGATGTTTGAGTCAGTAGAGGCTGATTAGTTACACTGAATGCCAGCAAAAGCAAATGCAGTCTCCTGAATAAAAATTGGCAGCTTTCATGGCATGTGAATGCAAATAGACAAACAAGAAGAGAAATGTATTACTCTACCTAAAGTCCTGATGTTCTTCTTAAATGGCCTATACGTACCACTAAAATTGCAAAATGTGAAATTCCTCCTATTATTTTTTTCCTTTCCTGGAGAACTAATGTTCCTGGCACTACTTAACAATAAATAGAGAGAGACATCCCTCAGCTGTACAGCATATGTTATCTCCTTTTAGCAACATTACAGATAAAGTGTAACTGTGTTTGATAGAGTTCATTTGGATTAAGAGGTTCTGCTTTGGATGAGCTGTGTTTTCCACTAATGAGTATTTTCTATGTATTGCTCCTTATGAAGAATTGATAACCTTGTAATAATCTGTTTTGACAGTATTTTTCTAGAAATATTGTGTTAAATATTTTTAGACATGAGGGATCATGGACATATGGATATAGTGGTGTGCGCCTTCTCTAATTATATGCATTATACAATTTGCCATTGTTGGAGACTGTTGTACCATTCTTCATTCATTTAATAATGCTTTTGCAAATTGGCAGATAGCATTTGGGCTAAAATACACACAGAGTTTTTGCAGGAATAAAACATGCTCTGCCTTTTCTCTAGTGTAGAGCAATTTGTCAAGTAATTAGCCAACCTAATTAAATTTTTGTAGCACTAATCAAACGAATATGCTAAAATTTTCTTTGCACAGCCAGTTTGCTGTCTGCTTGCATTTAACTTGATGGTTTGAAAGAGGCCCTACTATGTCTGCCACTCCACTTAATCACCTCATTTGCATTTTATATTGGTAAATCAAATAAAGCACCAGTAGCTTTTAGTATGATTGACTATGGTCAGGGCTGTTCAGATGGGACTTTTTCACAGAAAATTAGGCACATTTTAATATGAGTGAGCCTGTGCTTTCAACATTCAACAAACTACATTCACTCAGCTAATTAAAAGTGCTTGTTGCTTTTTGCCGATGTATGATAGATTTATCCAGCTGGTGTGTCCATTTTCTTTTGCATAATTTCTTGATGGAAGTTTTTATCTTTATACATAATAAGATTGTCTAAACAACACTTCAAACCAATTTGCAAGAACTATATAAATAATATTTTGCAGAAGCTATTTACTTTGAAAGAAATACTCTTGCTGTTCAGCAAACTGATTAGGTTATATATCGTTTCTTTTATATCTTTCTAGAATATAAAGCCTTGCACTATGAAATTTTCAGATTCTGTCTTCACCGAGCCAGAACATATCACTGTCCTAAAATTGTGGGAAAAGCTGGTGAGGAGTATCCCTAACAATTTGTCAGAGCAGGGTTTGATACTACTTTAGATTAGGTCAAAGATCAGACCCAAAACTTTACAGATTAAATATTTTAACAGTTAGAAAAAAGTTATTTATATGCATAAGTGAGCCTTCATTGTTTGTTATTTTGAAAGATTCTTTACAAAAATTAAGCATTTCCCAGAATGGGAATGGAATTTCTTCTTTTTCTCAAGGGTCAGTAAGGACACAAGTATAAAAACGTATGGCCTGATCACGGGAAGTTCATATATGTGCTAACAATAGATGGAAAATGAGTTTCATGGACATATTTCCAAGATAAATCAATTTCATTTATTTTTGGGAATAAACTAGCCAGGTCTAAACTGGGAGCAGGGTAAGAACACAACAAAATTTAAGACTGGTAAACAGCCTCTTTTTTCCTAAAAGAATTGTGTTAACACAGTGTCGTTTAGTACCTGTCATATACATATCCACATGCACATACATATTCACACATAATTTCTTTTCTAGAAGGACTGATGCCACAAAATAGCCACCATTCCTAACAGAGACCCAACATGAAACATTTTAATTTACAAGAAGATATTTTCAGATACAGATGGTTAATAATATGAGCTTTTCCATACCTGTGCCCTCCAACAATTATCTGGTCCAAAGAGTTGTCTGTGTTCAAGAAGGTCATCTTACCCCCTTGCTGCGGTGGTGGTGAGCCTTTGGCCAGCCTTTGGTAGATGGTGGAATGATGAACATTGCATCTTTCCCTAAAAATGTGCTGGATATGAGCAGCTGCTCATAACAATCTACCATATAGTGGAAGGTAAGGAAGGGAAGAGATTCAGCCATGGAAACCCTAATAAAATTGTCAGAGAGGAGCTAATTTAACAAAACACTTCAAAACAACTTTTTACATGGATCTAAAGCAAAATTTTCCGATGCAAATTGCAGTACTTTTCTCTGAGGTGCCTTTAGGGCACTCAAATATTCTCTTTTGTCAATAGAGCCATGACAGAAGTAATTTAAGAGGGGGAAAGAGGGCAATCTTAAACTGTCATAGGTATTTGTTAAGGAAGTATTTGTCTAAATCTTTAGTCATGTGATTAGTCTCATTGATTGAAAATAAGGGCTCATATAAAGCAGGATGAATTTCTTGCATCAGGCTGTTTTGGATGGGGGTGGGAAGGGAATGAAAGAAAGTGCCAAAATACATGATATAAAATAAAAGATAGAAATAGCAAAGAATTATGTAAATGTAGGAAAACCATTGTTTTCAGATGTTCAAATAAAGACAATAGAACGCTGTACCTAACTGCAATGCGTAGATACCCACCTTATCATTCTAGAAGTCAGACTTAAACATGAAGTTTGCATCTATCTCCATTACTGGTTGCACATGGTAGCTCATTAAATTTCTTTGGAAGGTTTCTCTTCTTAAATATGCTGCTTAATATCTCAAAATGCTAGAAATTAACGACCCAGTTACATGCCTTTCCCTGATGAAGGAAAGTGTCCTTGAACATGGAAGTCATAGTTTAGCTATGAAAAATATTGGAGGGGGAAAAAAGGCTCGGCCTATAGACCATACAGACGGTGGCCATACAGACCTCAGAAAGGAAGCTTGAGCTGAGCCCTTGACCCACAATGTATAAATGTAACAGATGTCTAAGTACCGTAATGCAGCTTTAATTAAACATAGGCCAAAACCTCCTTGCTCTAAGCTCATGGGGATTATCATGATAAGAACTTGGCCTTGTTCTGGCCAAATTCACTCTGATCCAGAAGAAAGGCAGTAGTGCTTTGTGTATTTTGATCCCAGGCTGGAATAAGACAAGCTATATTACATCCTCAGGTTCAGATCATTTACCTGTGAACACCAGGTGAACTCCTTTTCCTATATCTTCCCACACCTTAGCTGATTTAGTACACTAACCTCTCTGGTAAACTTAATTGAGATCTCTTTTTCTAATAAAGTATTGTGGTGCAATACACCACCTTGAATCTGGTTTATATTTTATATCTTCATTTACATGTGTAAATAATCTCATTTGAAAAATCCTCAAAGACACACAGTCATCTTTCTCAGTACTTAGAGAAGAAGGCAAACAGAATCAGGCTATTAAATTTTCTTGATTTTATATTCCAACTGTCTGGCCGTTTAATTGTATTTTAATGAATTTAAATTCAGCTAAATGTCATGTTCAGAATGAATAATTTAATCACACTAAAAATTTATTCTGAATATCTCGTGCTACTGAATAACATGTTGATGTAAATTTAATATTAAATGGAACATATTATTGTCAGTTGAAGACTATGGGTTATCTCTTAATTAAAGAAAATCCAAAACAAAAATAAACCCCAACCCATATATTCCTTCTTACTTTCAGATTCAAAAGCACCCAATGGAGCATTCACTTTATCACCAAAAATAGTGTTGCTCAATAAATCACAAAGGACTTGTAACATCATAAATATTACTTTTTTTTAATCTAAGAAAAAATAAATTTACATTTCTTATTCTACCAGATAATTAATATAATTTATATATCCCCAGTTTGTGAGTCTTATCCATACTGGCCTGAAAATCTAGATAAAAGCTGTTTTTACTTTGTGTCAATTTTTTTGAGTTTAAAACCTGAATCAAAAGTCTTTCTTCATAAAAACTGCTGGTATTTAAATCCTGATTCCTGGGTCTCAAATTTACTATAAACATATAAATGAGCTACAAATATATTCTGCAAAATAATATGACATTTATTACAACTCTCTGCTACTAAACTCATAAATACATATTAGAGTTAAGAACACAGATTTCCATGTTTTAGCATAATTTGAAAAACACAAGGATCTCTGTGAATTTTGTCTCACAGTTTGTTTCTTTTAAGCTACACAGAGCAGTGTAACTGCTGGTATTAATTTTCAATTATTCTGTTTATTCATTTATTTTGAATTGTGAACTCCTCAGGAACTTTAAAGGGTCCAGCTTTGTTGACTTCAGCTAAAGCTTTTCCTGCATCGGATTAGAAGATCATGCTTTCAGTGAGAGTCAGCTGATAATAGGAAGTTTGTTTTCTGCTCCCTTCTGTCCCCATGAAACCAACCCTTTAATCCAGTTTTCAGTACAGATTTCTATCCTTCCTAACAGCTGACAATATATTTGTTTGTTTTGGAGAGTCTTTTGAGTTTATGTATGAGGGGAGGGAGTTAAAATTTAATTTTCTCTGCCTCCTACCCTATAATCTGTTTCTGACATATGTCTGTGTGGAGCTTGAGCTGAGCTCTGTTCTAGCTGTTTAGTGAATTATTATCCCATGATTACCAGTGAGCAGAAAGTTTGTATTAGTATAATATTATAGGTCACAGTTCTGAAAAGGCTGAATGGCTTCACCTAAGTGGTATAGCAAGCATATTTATCAATATCTGTGTTATCTCCCAGACCTGAATGTGCACCACAACTGTAGAAAAAGACAAACCAACTGCTGAAAGAAACACATGAAAGTGCCTGTATTATTTAATGTCTGGAGGAGCTTTCAGAAATGTAACCTGTCTTGTTCATTAAAAAAATGCATACTTATTAACAATAGATATATTCCTTATCAGAATTAAATTCAGTCTCCTTGTAGAAATAATATATTAGAGAATTTTGCTCCTAATCTTTATGTCTGCCATTCAGAAAAAAAAAAAAAAAGCCTTCCTACTGATACTCAGAACAATAATTGATTTTTTTTTAGTAGAATTTTTTTTGCTACAGATTTTATACTGCAATCCAAACTCAAGTTTACATTTGCAGTCAAATATGAAAAGTATAATTTCTGGGAGAGTTATATGCAACTAAATTAGAGGTATAAGCCAATTCACCTTCACAGAAGTGAATTTCTGAAAATGTCCACCTTAGAGGAGCAACTTGCATTCCATCTTGAGCTATGCTTACCACTTGATGAGAACAAAACCACGAGGAATTTATGCAAAGCAACAAGGACTGACTCTATATGCCAAATGGCACAGTTTAAAATGTATGTGTGCTACAGGCGCACTGCAGCAGACTCTAAGCTGCATCAGCTGATCATGCATAAACAGGAACCACAGTAAGCAGCTGCTGTCAGACCTAAACAATAGCATTTTGAGCAGTTTATTTAACTGAACTAATTCTACAGAGACAACAGGTTTCTTCCTATTGTTGCAGACTAGCAGTGAAGCAGAACATCAAGCATGTCTCTCACTAAAGGGCTTGTTTGGTCTCTTTGTGTGGTATTTATAGCATGGTCTGGTTAGTGTCAGTCTTCGCGTTATTCTCTTAAATCCTAAAATTTTACCCAGACCATTGCTAATAAACTCAAATCTTCTCATAGAACCCATGTATGTTTTCCAGCAAGTCCTGTGAAAACTTCTAAACCCTATTTAACTGTGTGGTTGTGTTTCATTCCAGCTCCTTCTGCATACTAGCGTCCTTTTATTTTTCATTCTTGGTTTGCCTTCAACAGGGGAACTTAGCTTTTTATATACACATTTTTTAACATATTTTTGTTCCATAATTTTATTACTTATGACAGTCTTTGATATATACAGAAAAACATAGGTTCCTTGCATCAGCTATGAACAAAAATGTAGGGATAAGCCACCATGTTCTTATAAGCTAAAATAACATTTGGTATCACAGCTGAATTGATAAAGAATTTTTTCTACTTTTAACATGCTTATTTCTGGATAGAAATTATTTTACCCCAAACACAAGAAAAAGTTGAGGCACAGCCCAGTTAGATGTGGCAGAATTAGCTGTAACAGCCACAGTCTGTTCCTGAACTGATCACAAAAAATGTTTTCAGAAAGCTTTTTTCCTCTCTTCTTCCAGTAATTTATCAGTAAAGGGTTCCACTCTTTTCTTACTTGCTAAGATGGATTTCCTATGGTCAGTACAGTAATGCAAGTTAATAAATTGGCAGAATACCAGAATTTTTTGCCATTTTTTATGCAAGGAAGATACCACTGAATTTGTATGGACCCTCAACTAACAGGCTTTCCGATGACAACACTTTGAAAAAATGTCATTTCTCAATATAATTTTGATATGTCATGCATACAGATATTATTAATAATATTTGTTAACATCAAAACAGTACTAACAAGAAACTAAATTAGACAAAAAATTAAACAAATGTTGAAAAATATTAAAATATAAAACTAAAGAGCATTTTCTCTCACAAAACAGCCACAAAATAAAATTTCAAGAGGTCAAACAGATCAATCGTTCAGGACAAGAACAAGTTTGTTTTTTGCTGTGTTTCAGGAATGCCCAGAGTACACACTGAAACAGGAGGAGAGCTCAGCACAGTGTGGGCTCAGCTTGATATTACCTGTGTAGAGGGTACCCTGCTCCATTACTGTAGATGGTTGAGGTTGGAGAAGGTCTTAGTGGAGATGGTGAACTTTGGGCTCTCAGCTGTCCACAGCTCTTAAACAATTCACGTTTCTCTACATGTCGTAGTGCCTCCTGCCAAGTCTGGACCAGCTCATGAAAGGCCATGAGCCAAAACCTCCTGAAAGGACAGTGGGAGTCAGCAAGGATTTCTGCACCCAACACTGCCCTGTTACATTGGATTCAGTGGCCCAGGCCAGGACTCTCTATAATAGAGTAGAAACGTAGAATCATAAAATGATTAAGGTTAGAAAAGACCTGGTTACTTTACGTTTAAGAACTACTCTGGTATTTCATCTGTTTCTCAGCATTCTATATTATGGCAGCTTCTGGCTCTTGAACATGAAAAAATATTGGTATGTAACCCCACTCAGGAGGATTGTTTATCCATCACCACGGTATCATCTGTTCTTGGTGAATATCATCATATCTGTATTAAAATCTGACAGGAAGTTAAAAGTTTTATGTTTGGCTTCGGTTTGGTTTTCTTTTGTGTTTGTTTTTTTCTTTTTTAACTTAAAATATTTTAAAATCAATAGAATCACTCTCTCTTCCTCTTAGCTGCCGTAAGGAAAAAAATTATTTTAATCTGGGACCAGATTATTAACTTCTTCAATTATCAGATTTAGATTTCCTGAAAAATATACAATCTTCCATTCTAAGTGTTTTATGTATCAATCCATTTAAATGCATAAAATACTAAAAATCTCCTAGTATTGATATAAAGTATTGCTTAGTGTTCTATATTCTCCTATAATAAAGATTTTATAATTTTGTTGCTTATAATTCAGTGAGAACTGTTCTGACAAAGAAAACAAAACAAAACAAACAAAACAAAAACCAAAACCAAAACAAAAACAAGCCAGAACAAGAAAGTTCCGTGCCAATATTTTATTATTAAACCTTAGTGATTTTGCTACTCTTTTTTTCAACATCAAAGCTGAGTGCAGAGCACCTGGGACGGCTGTAACTTTATGTGGATTTTCCCACTTTATTTCATGTGTTTGGCATGTCTATTCACCAATATGCAGTCTGTATTCACACATACATTCAGCTTCATTATTGACATATTCACATTTCATTTTAAGTTCCTATCTGATAAATATTTTTTTTAATTCCTTACGGATTCTGCCTCACATATATACAAAGGCAAATAAGAGGCATAAACTGGGCTTTATTTCTTCGCTGTGGCTGCACAGAGTGCAAGCGTGTGTGTGTGTGTGTGTGTGTGTGTGTGCAGGTGTTTTCTGGGGCTCCCAGGAGGCAGCTGCTGCAGAGCACAGTGGTTGTGTGTCACAGCCTGGGTCTGACCCCGGCTCTCCAGCCAGCAGCAGAGCACCCAGCTCAAGGAGACACAGCACCAGGCGTCAAACCGAAACCATATTACAACATTTCAGCAGCCTCGCCTGAAGCTAAAGACTTCATTCCAGCTCAATTGGAAGAGCTTTGGCAAAGTGACCACTGACCTACTTTTCTGTTTAGACATTCTGAATGTATATATGATGAATGTTTCTCAACCTTAAAGTGCTTTGATATTAATAATAAGCACTCTAATTACAGAACTTTTTTAAGAAAGAGGCTTCTTGTTTCCCTTGTCTGAGGAAGGGTAGAGGCCAAATAATGTAGAGGTAATGAGATAAATCTTATTTACTGTATATGTCCTTCTCTCTTTAGAGAAGGTACTTTTGTGATGCTGCAGCCCCAGCTACAGGAACAAGCCCATAGCTCCTCTCAACCCAATCAGGTGTGGCAACCAGTATGTAATTGTTGCATGAGGTAGTGCAGTACATGGGTTGGCAAAATTGTAAGCCATGCATGTCACACACTCTGCTACAGAAAACAGTGTTTGTTGGATTAATACTGCTTTTTGCACTGGCATTATCATTGTCTGCAGCAGTACAAGCCTTCTGTCTTACTGATGGAGTCAGCTGAATTGGTCCAGCAGAGCAACATGTTAACACCTCCATGTTCCTGCATGTCACGTCTGTTTGGGGCCATTAATACAGCAGTACAAAGTACAGATATAGCTTGAAATATTAGAATAGGCTCTAGCAGCATCAGAATGATACCAACAGCTTTTAAGACCTTGTTCTGGGCTTGTTTAAGAGAAGAACAGAGAAGAATCTCTAACTAATCTGTTAAAACCTAACCAGCAATGGAAGAGTTGGCAGGATATTTTTGACTTTCACGTAAGTCAAGAGGCTGAGGTAAGCACAGACCATGGCAGAGCCTTGGAACAATCTCCTCACTCATTTGCAGTATAAACTGTTCTGCTCTCTCTAAGAGTGATCTCCTGCAAGTTATATTCAATTGGAATTTAACCTCAGGACACTGAATCAAATAACTTCCTCCAAAAAAGACACAAGGTAAATATAAGAGGCCGATATTCCAAGGTGAGCCACAAAAATGTATTTATAACATGCAGACAATAGATAGATCCATGAAGATGGCATGTACAAGTACAAGCTCATTCCTACCCAAGCCAGGAACTTGAGGCATAAAACCACAGTGCAACTCTAACAAACAGGTTGGGAAACATTCCCTGCAAGCCTGGTGCCACCTCCAAGGTGATGGATCCTGCCAATCAGCCAGGTATGGTAACTCAGTCAGATGTCCCTGCTGCTGCAGCAGTCCCTCTCCTGAATCCAGACCCAGAGCTAGGGCCTTTGGAGGTATCAGTCCATGTTCAATACATAGCAAAGACAGGCACCAAGTGTTCTCTATTTTCATCAAGATTACAGCCCAAACAAAACACCAATTAAAGGAATAACTGTTTTCTCAGGCTACCTGACTAATCAGGAAAGCCAAAATATTTTCAGTTCAGGCCAACTTGGTATTTAATGGAAGAAAAAGAAAAAGCAAACTAAAATAGAGCCCTAGGTTTAAAAGACTGCTTTGTTGCTTCAAAATGAAATCTTCTACTTGATTACTCTCTTAAGTTCCTGCATTATCTGTTTTAACTAGTGTTGGCAGCTTTGCACTAAAAATGCCTTTTTGGAAAAGGAAATTGTTTTTTAAAGAATTTTATATATGGTCTTTTCTAAATCCTTTCCCTTTATTTCCTCTCTTAACTAGAACTGTTTGCAAGCATGATCCAAATTTCAGAATCATTTCTGTCACTTGACTGTCCTGTCAAAACTGCGTACTACTAAAAATAGGAGCTACTGAAAATTATAACAAGAAAATCGTCCCAGAAGTTCTAAGGTACTTTTAAGTTTAAAGATGTGATACAATAATTTAAGCAGGTAATTATTTTTTATTAAGTATTCCTTTATAAGTTTTTCCTATTAGTGAATAGTCTTTTATGGTTTTTTACTAATATAAGTCTATGAGAGCTTTCTTATTATAATATTAGTCACATTTAGGGCTCTAGTTCATGTTTACTGAGAATAGTGTGAGCTTCCCTACTACCATTTCTGAGAACAATTGTGAGTCTCCTGGTCATAAAAATATCTTAAAAAACACTATTCATTTGATTTGATTTTGTTTTCTTATTCTTTTCTTTGTCTTTTTGAAGATTTTTTGTGTATGTTTGCCTTTTTGCTTCTGAGCTTCTGAAGGGTGCTGTATTTCATTCTCCTATTTTTCTTCCCAGCAGTAAATGACAGAGCAGATCACGAGGCTCTGTACTTACTGTGGGAGCTTTTTAAAGAAAACTGATTACTTTATGACCAGAAATAAAATTATGAGTTGGAAGCACTGGAAACGCAGCCCTCTGTGCAGCAATGTACTTACTGCATGGGCATATTTTCACCACAAAAAACCACTGAGGTCTGAGGAATGACTTTTCATCTGTCTCAATTGCAGCTTTAACATTGCAACAAAGAACCATCTGCCTGAGTAAAAGAAGT
Source organism: Myiagra hebetior (assembly GCA_013397015.1). Lineage (NCBI taxonomy): Eukaryota > Metazoa > Chordata > Aves > Passeriformes > Monarchidae > Myiagra > Myiagra hebetior. The sequence continues at coordinate 258,558 of VWZQ01013184.1, read as the reverse complement.
TGTAGACATTGAGCCTAGTCAGGTTTTCCTCCATTTGCCACTGTTGCCATCCTGAAAAACTTAAAAATTCGATAGAGGCCCCAGACACCAGATTAATGACAAAAAAGAAAAGCACTGCTGCTGTTGTCTGTTTAGTTTCGTTTTTAGTTTACGCTTCCCTTTGGCTTCTGAGTCCCATATCATGTGCATGAGTTTTCACCTAATACTACTGGGACTAAGAAATATTCCAATTTCTGACTTCAAAAGAACCGAATGCTTCTTAAATTAAGATTGATGATAAAAATTGGAAGAGCTTATTATAGAGCTCGCGTTTGGCTTTTGATATTCTGATGTTTGTATGATTAACACTTAACAAAACAAACAAATGCACAGAATGTTACTCCAGCTAATTCTGGAATAGAAAGTCACGGTAACTATCTAAGCCCATATAAAAATATCTGAAACCAGAGTGATTTGTACAGCAACTTTACTATTTTTATCTGAACACTGAGCCTGAGGTGATGGTGGTACATCCATACCAGGTGCTTGTCAGGTTATATTTAGGACAAAGTGCACTGAACAAATATATACCTATATGCGAAGCTTTATTTCACTTAATTTAAGTATCAACAATCTAGTGAATATAGTGTAAAATTAAGAAAGAAGATACTGAAACTATTTACATATTTAACTGCCTGCAATCACTAATGTAGTTGTTAAAATAAAAAACTTTATTTAAGATATGGCTAATTAATTTTGTCCTGTCTTGTAAGGTCAAATTATGGTTTTTTTACATAGATCTTGGGGGAAGAGATCCGTGGGCCTCAGATGTGAATTTTGTATAAGAATTTATAAATTCAAATGCTTCCATGCTCACTAGAGTCCAGGGTCAGCACAAAAGGAGCATTACAGGTTTCGCGTGGCATATGAAAAAAATACAAAGAGAATAGTTAACTATGACAATGATAATTTTCAATATCAATTAGAAAGGCTACTGGGCAGCTAATTAATATTAATAATTTTTTAGAATAGCTTTAAATATTTCAAAAGCAAAATAATGCAGGTGTAAGCAAACACTATCTGTGTCTATTGCTCCATTTCAGGTACCCGTCAGCATAGCTTCTGAAGAAATGGTAAAAGGACAGGAGATATTTGTTGGAGTTTAATCCTACTGTTACTGTTGCTATTATTCATTATATCAATATATAATTGTAATACTATCTTATACATTAATACTACTACTACTAATAATAATACTAAAAATAGTTTTATCCTCTTCCTCTCTTCACAGTTCCTTTGACTCCTACCCTCTTCTCAGTTCCTTCCTTTCTTCTTTGAGCTCATTTTCTTCTTCTTCACTTTGCTCTTGTTATCAATAGCTGTGGGGAGAAGAGGAGGTGAGGCAGGCAACAACCTGGGCTGTGGAAAGCTGCCCAGGGGGCTGCAGGGACCACCTCTGAGAGTCACCTCTGACCAGCTCTGTAGAGGCACTTATGGATTAAACACAGAGCCTTGAATACAACCTGCCAGTGTGTGGGTAGCAGTGGGAAAACCAAAAGTCCCTGCTCTCAGTGACTGCTCCAGGTGAGGTTGCAGGGCATTGTGGCCTGAAAGGGGAGTTTTGTACTCTTCAGTGTACAATTGATGGCTGAGGCACAGGGAGTCAGCACAGCCTGGCTGTCAGAAACCTTTTGCTTTTCTCTCCTGATTCTGAAAAACTGCATACTCTCTGGATTGAAAGAATGCAGAATTTATTCATAACAGTAAGATTGTTATCCTTCCCTACTGGTTTCTCCCCCAGCACAGCCTTTATCAGCTATTTCACTGTATCTTGAATGAACTCTACCATAAAAGTAAATAAAAAAAGACCTCTCAAAAGGTTCATACTTAAAGCTGACTGTTTAAGTAGCTTTAGTATTACAATGGATATGGTAATAATGTGAGAAGTAAAAACATGAAATGTCATATTTGCACCACCTTTTACAATATGTATGTTATTTATAAACCATTAAATACTTGACAATATACAATGTCATCTGATGCAAAATTCAGATTGTTAAATTTTATGGTCCAGATTCAGTTCTAAGCTGCACAAGCAAATCTAAAGTAATACCACTGTTTTTCCTTTCTCTGGATCTACATCAATATAAACAGCAGAATCTGGGTCTGTATATTTTAATTACATACTTCTGAAGAATTGTTTTCACTGCTAATTAACAATGCAGTCTGTTTTTTCATCCATTTTTCTTTTATACAGCCTTTACTCTGTTCAAATAAAAAGTATACAACAGAAATGCAAATTCTACATGAGAGACATGAAACAGACAACTGGTGTGTCTGCCTTGATATTGGACTCTGCTGATACCATATTTTGCTGCTGTAAGGAGTACGTAAAGAGCTGACTTCTGTATTTCTAGTTGAAAACACATTTCTATGGCACTTATGTTCCAATATTGTACTTATTTCCAATGATTATATAAACTGTGCATGTTTAAATGAATACAATTATAACTTCTTTTTTTCATTTTCTGATTCTGTTTATTAACCACTAATCTATTTCTTTGCTGATTTCAAACTAATTAAGAAAAACAACTAAAATACCCAGCCTTTATTTGATGTCCTGCTATGCTAAAGTGTAATACTTTTTGCATCATTACACTTGGAGAGTTTACACACATATACCCGTTCTAGTTTGGCATTTAGGTTTAGTTTCTTGATGAGGAAAAATACTTAGAGTGCAAAGGTGTTATTCCAGCACATTCTTGTATGTCTAAAACAAGTAAAACTTGTTTTATTCTCCCGCACAAAAGTCATGTTATTCAAATGGGGTGAGAAGGTGCCCTGATCTTTTCCTGATTGCTGGACTCCTTTGAGTACAACAGTATGAACTAAGTTTTAAATATCCAAACAGCCATGTGATCTGAATTAATTGAAACCCTTATTCTAGAACTATATAGGCTTCCATCAAACAAAATAATTAAGTACATAGTATAGAAAGTAAATAAATGATAGTTATTTTAGAAAAATGGATAGTCTACTTGCCTTTGGCAGGACTACTTAAGTTACAAAGGTCTGATTCCTTTTTTTAACTAAAAATCTTGTTCCCGTATAACAAAGGAAAACAGAGGGAATTATTCGGGTGATAATCGTAAAAAACAGGATCCCTCCCAGATATGGGCCAGAGACACTTTGTGGAGTATCAGGTTAATTATCTGCTTAAATTAATCTAGACCAGACAATTAACCAAACTTCTGACTGCTTTCAAGACTGACTAGCACGTAGGTGTTATTATGAATATTAGATTCACATGGGTATGATTTGAGTTGGCAAAGAATGCACTGTTTGAGACCTACTGCCTTGAACATGACAATGTTCACACTGCAGTGATGTGCAGATTAGCAGGAGATCATTTTCACTCACAGACACCCAGAGTTTGTTCAGCCCACGCTAACAGCCATTAAAGGGGCTTGGTGGGGGCATGTACACATTGGCTCTCAGAGGGGTGAGCTATGCATCTTACAACTCTCAATGACAAGAGGATTTTGGCTTGCAAGGTCAAGGAGCTTGGCCTCCTGTGAACTGGAGCAATAGAGAACTGGGTCATGACCCTGTAAAGATTTCTGCACATGCTTACTTTCAAGCATGTGATTAGGGCCGTTGTTTGCAGTGGTGCTGTTTGCATACCCAAATTAAAGCACACATAACCTTTTGCAATTTTAATTTTTTACTATCTGTGGCTTTAAAAATATTTTGGATAAAAGTAGTCTTTTCTAGATCCCTTTTCTATTACAGGTGTCTTTCAGTAGCAGTAAAAGTAAGTGAATTCAAATCTACACTGCATAGAGCATTCTGCATCAGTCTGAAAAGGAAGACCAGGAAACAACTGTAGTTAAGGCTTTGAAAATCTAAATTCCAGTTTTTAAATAGGCCATAAGTCAGGCTTATTGCAAAATGTATCATATCATTTGCCCCTATCTCCAGTTTCAACTCTGAACAGAGCAGCTCTGAATTTACTTGAGTGCTGGAGGTCATGGCCAAGGTACTCTGGAAGTGTTTTAAGAAGCTTGGTTAATCTTTGCCAACACTCACCCTCACTCCAGCTAGTGTTCAGAAATACACTTTTCATGTTTATGCAATTAAATTAAAAATGCCAAACCTCAGTTTCAGTGTTAATGGAAACATATAACAAAAACTCTGTCCCTTCACTGAAGAGAAAAATGGCTATAAATTAGGAAATAAAACTTCTCTAGTAGAGTGGTTTTATTTTTTAAAAGACAAGTTTATATATTTCCAAATATGCATGGTTTATTTTTGAAATGAGCTACTTATTCCTGTGAATCCCTGCAACTGGTTTCATATCTTTCAAAGTGGGATTACACAATTTACAAGGAAAAAAGGAAATTAAGAAAAACAAGACACTTTTCTTTGACAAAAACAAATTGATGAAAAACAAAGTAATGAATTTGGGATGTGGTTTATAATCTCCTTCCAAAATCCTACATGCACAAGCACTCTGAGGACTCCTGTGCAGGCCATGTAGGCACAGAACCCCTCAACCCAATTTCAGACAGAGATCAAACAACAGCTCATTGCAGGATTGGACCATTTCTCTGAGGCAACACAGTAAAAATTTGGCTTGATAGAGCACAGTCACAGGAAGAAAGAAAGAAAATTAAGTGAAATGTTGATCTCACATATTTACATTGCCCCAAATAGTTTATCCTGGACTTAGTGTCATTTACTAGGTTCTCATGACAATGTGAAAAGCAGCAATGATTAGAAAGTAGAAGGGAATCCCATCCATTGCATTATGGAGGGACTACACAGTTTGACAAAGAAAATAAATTACATTTTTAACCTGTATGAGAATATTTCTTAAAACATGAACCACAGAAATAAAATTGTGGCTTTACACAACAGAACTTAAGTCAGATGAGAGTTTATTCCGCTCATGGCCATGCCTAAAATCAGAGAACCATGCTGGTTAGCAGATTTATGAACTTTTCACATATAGCACTGATAGCAAATATTTTAGCTTTTTAAAACTGATTAATTACACTTAAGACAATACTTTCATGCTTCAAGTTAAGACTGTCTGGTTCAGCACACAGATAAACAAACATTTTCATTATTAGGTCCCTACAGAAAAGGTAATAAAGAAAATTTGCAAATCACAAAGTAACTGAAAGATTAAGCACTCTTCTTTGTTACATATGCAAACTGAGATGATTTATAACTGCTGGAGGTGTTAGCAAAATCTAATTAACATATTTTTTAGTGTTATTAAGTTAGACGACTAATTTAATTCCATCAGTCACTTTCTTTCAGAACAAGCCTAAATACAACTTTAAAAAAAAGGATCTAATATAGCACAGTCTAAAAGAATAAAAGCAAAGAAAAAGAATGCATTCTGTTTTAAACATATCACCTGGAATGAAGTAGTATTTCATGCATTTTTTGAGAATAGAGATTTTAAAAAGAACTACGGGTATCTTTTTTTATGACTGAATGAAACTTTAATAGAAAGGAGGTTAAGAAGTTAAACCAAAGCAACAATAGCACTGCAGTGAAAGAGGCATGTTCTCTTTCATGCACATTGTTCCCCCTCAGAGGTCTGTCACTCAGTAGAATAGATGTACTTTGACTCATGGGTGGCGATGTACAGCCTAAGCTTAGCCTGAATCCTCTCCTAAAGGCTGAGTCCTGCAACCAGATCCTGACAACTTCCCTGCAGCACTATAGCATGTTTCACTAATATGAGCTGATAGGATTAGCAGCAGGCAGCAATTACAAACTCTTCTTTGTGAGTCCTGAAGAGTTTTGATTCCTGTGTCAACTGATGCTGTATTTCAGATTTCTTTTGTGGTAAAGCCTAAACCTGGAGTATTGAGATTAGATTTACACAGTCCAGGAAAACAAAACAATAAAGTATACTAGTTGTTTAAATTGAATTATGTCTATACTGTTTTATTACAAGTATGCACCCACATCCCCCTCCAATTACTAGGACTATTCACAGGCCATAATACAGATGACTGGGAATACCGATAAAGACACCAAAGCAAGATTGTTATCAGAACTTCTGCACCCATTTCCTAGTCTAATATCCAAAGCAGTCTCACTGTAAAGGAAAAGATTTGGAGTCTGCTTGACCCTGAAGAGATTTTTATCCTGGAGGTAAAAGTGTGTTCACTATCTTTTAATATAGAAACTAAGTAAAACATTAAAAAAAGTAAATAAACAATGCAAACATTCAAACTCACTTGATCAAGGCTGCATGCAAACTGCAAATAAAAAAATGAACTGAAACCAGTGGTAATATTTTAAACCTATGTGAATATTCACTAAGATGAAAAATATTAGGTTTTATTCCATCAAACTGCACACTTAACCTTAGATTAATTATTTTCTTCTGATACAAGTAAGTGTGTGCATGAAAAAAACCTAAATATTTTCTTTATACTGAGTGAGGGCCACAAAGATGGCTTCCCTTGGGGTGGCTTCCCCAAATGTCTGCCCTCACTCAACACCATGGACAGGTGAGTCAATTTCTTTTTGAATACTGATATCTAGATCATCAGAACTTTGTAACTGGTGATAGCCATGTGTGACCCTACCAGCTGCCTATGCATCCATGAACTGGGAGAGAGCTAAAAATTTCACCAACCAGTCCCACCTGTCAATAGCAACAAAACGTAATATTTATTAAACTGATTAACTGTCCAATGAGTACACCTGTGAGTGAAAATGGAATAAAGACTTCTTCAGATTTTCATAAATAAGCCTTGCTGAACCCAAGTGGAAGATGCAATTATTTTACAGTTTCCTGTTTCATTCTTTGCTTGTATTTTCTTTCAGGAATTGAGAGCAGTTAATCACATTGGGTTTGCAGAAATATATCATACAGACAAGCTATGGTACTGAGATGCAGGTTCATATTCCTTTCTTCTGATTATATTACAGAATCATTAAAAGGTGAAAATTACCTGAGACTGAAACAATTCAGCCCTCTAATACTGATCTGCTGACAAAATCAGAAACCTAAACTTGAGGACATAGTCAAAATAGGAGACGTCAGGTTTAAGCCATTATTAGAGTGTAAGAAAGTATATGAAAATAAAATAACCTTCCATTAAGACAGTACAAGTTTTTATACAGACCTAGTATATATTGGTTTTAGAAAATTAATCCTGATAAATTAAGGAGTAGCTGTTTTGAGAGCTGTCACAAAATTTCAACTAGTACATTGCAGTTCTCTGAATGTCTTCATACGAATATTAGATTTAGAACCCTGTGTAAAACTGCTGTGAACAAAAAGATGAATTTTCTTACATAATTCATGTGATTCATGTTCACATTCCAGTCTGTCATTTCAATGAAAGTTCCGAAATATTTGAGAACATAACACAAAATAAAACTTAAATGTTTTAGCTTTCTTATACAATCTATTCTTTGTAACCCTCACTCAAAAACAAAGAGTGAGTTTGCAGAATAGTAAGATGAGCTCTCACCTTTTTTCAGGTTCTTCAAACAATAGAACTGCTTCTGAAAACAGTGAGTACAAACCAAAGGAATTAGCATGATATGTTTTAGATAAGTGAGAAATATTTTGCCTATATATCTAAAGTAAATGACACCAGTTCACAGGAAAATCTGTAAAAAGAAATCTCATTATATGTTCCAAAGCTTGTAATTTTCTCTCTCAGATGTATAAAAAAGGTGACTTGGCAATAAGTTTCTTCTATCTATAAGGCTGTATTTTTTGAAAGCTGGTACAATGACCTCAGTGAAGTTAAAATTATAACCTAAAACTAATGACTCTGATCCCTTTATATGCATTTTCAATTTAAAACTCTGCATTAGTCTCCTTTGGTACCTAAAATACATGAAACCATCAACGTCTGTCTGCATATCTACCCATTTATCATGTGGTATCTGTTTTGCGACAGGAATAGTGACATTTGGAATGCACCAAACATACTTGTCAGAAACTTAATATGGCTTCCACATAGTACAGGAGTTTCTGGGACAAACAAGTTGTTCTTGACAGTTTGTATGAGAAATCTGTCAGAAATTTTCCATTTCAAAAGGAAGCCTTGACATATCTTGTTGCATTTCCAGAAATGGAACAAAGCAATACTTCATGGTTAAGAAATGGATGTGAGCCAACAGTCAGTACCCTACGGTGAAAAGTTGGACCTGCCTAGCAATTCCTCAGTTTTCAAGCAAGAGTTCTTCAGTTCCATATAATGAACAAGTGAAAAAATAAGTAATTCCAAATAATGAAGAGGTGTGCTCATCTCTACTGAATCCTTCAGTGTGCTCTGGGCAAAGCACTCTCTGAGCATGTCATAAAGAGAACACTTGGTATAACATCTGAAGAAACCTGCAACACATCTAAAGTAGCCTCTCATTTCTATACAGCTGTAAAAGCTCTGCAGTAAGCCCCTGAAAGAGAACATTTATGTGTTTTATGTTAATTTGAAATGCTTGAAAGCAGTCAAAAGAGAAGCTTAGTCCTGAAGAAATCCCAGCTTTAAATCCCCCTTAAGCCAGGGCATGTCTATGATGTTGCCTTTTTTTTTTTTTTTTTTAACAACTGCAATTCTTTTGTTACTTCTGAAATTTTAGGTATGTTTCATGCAGATTTGATTTTTCATATCACCTTTTAAGGGGTGAGTCAAAATTTCCTCTGCATCCCTAGAAATCCTAATAACCTGGCAAGCTTTACAGCCAGGACCTAATATTCTTCTGGTTTTGTGCGTGGAAGCTGCTGTCCCCATGAGTCTGTGAGGGGTGAGCATGAAATGTGGGTGGAAGACCTTTACAGCACGTTCCCACTCTGCTTCCCAGTCCTTGCCAAGAATCTCTTGTCAAGACCCTTTTGGCAAGGGCTGTGAATTTGTCAGATTTTCAGATGAAACAGCAGAGTCCAAAAATTTCTTAGGTTCTTCCCTGTGCAAAATCCAAAGGAATCTAGTGTAAGGTTCCACCACCTCAGTGTTGGGATCAAGACTGGAGGCTTATTCCGTAGGAACTAGGCTAACTGGAGACCAAGGCAGTTGTATTTATTCTCTCGATAACTCTCCTTATGCCTTACACCCCAATTAGGAAATATTATTCTGAAATGACCTAACATCCACTAGAAATCTGAACACTGAAAACTGGAATTTCTGTGAGTTTAAACAAAAATACTGTAAAATGGGTCAAGGGATGGGGGGGGTGGTGGTGGTAGTGTTTGTTTCAATTCAAAGTTGTTTGAACTGGGGGGAATGTTTCTGTGACATACCATACTGCTCATTGAAGCTATATTAGTAGTGAAAGGACAGACCTGTCCACACAGATATCCTGCTGAATTCAGCTGGCCAGCTGCTCCTGAACTCAGTAGCTGATTTTATACCAATGCGAAGGTTAATGAACTGTTTTCTACTCCTTTCCAGGAGCAAATGTCAGCCCTGTAGAGGTTCATTGCTCACCAGAACTCAATCTGGAGTCCTAGTCTGGCACAGGAAGACTAATAGGCTAATGCATTAATTCACTGAGCCTCTCTGCCCTTAGACTGGTTGCACATTTTTTAACATGAACTATAGCAGCTATGGCATTCAATCATATCTTCATTTACCTTCCAACTATGATTTCAGAATGCATATAAAATACTCTATATCCTGATTATTGCCATCAATATAAATATAAACTACTACAGAAGGGCAAGGGAGGAAAGAGGAAGGCTTTTGGCTTCAACTAATAAGCATAAATGCAGAACAACATGTACATCACAGCTGGCTGAATCCCTGAACAACTAATTAAAGTGAAGCCTTGTTTCATTTTTCCCAAGAATGATCTGTTTTGGCTATCTGCCAGCTATAGGTAGGTGAGGGTTTTCCTGTGTTTTTTCCATTGCATAAAGGATCATTTGTGCTTAGCCATACTTGACCAAAAGTACTTTTTTGACCATTCTCAGAATATAACTATTCTCAAAATTATTTCACATAACTGGACAGTCTCACCAATGAAATAGGTAGTACAGGTAATGTTATATTTTTTGGGGGTGAGCTTCTGTTCTCTATGTGATGGGAAATAAGCTGTGATTAATACTAACACAAGGATTAATGCAACACAGATGAATTAGAAGAACAGGAATGTTTAAAAGATTTATTTGTGGGCTAAGAGGATGAGAGGCTCAAACTACATCCGTGGGTTAACCACTGGTAAGGAACACGGAAAGTTACTAAAATGTTGGTGTTACTTCTGCACATCCTAGGAAGCAGGCTTCAGCTGAAGCATTACAGAAAATATCTTGAATCCTTATTCCTGGTGAAGGATATTAGTCTCTGCAAGGATATTCTCTGCAAGGACTGCAGAGAAAGAATCAAAACTTGTCCAAGTGATGTAGCTTTAAGACTTCACTGTGCAACAACATCACTCAAGCAGGTTTATCTTAGCATATGAAAATTTTAGGTCACAATGGAGAAATAGTGAAAAATAAAAGAATATATAAAATAACTGTTTCACATAGTGTCTTGGCTACTTTACTTCCGGTGACATTTCAAAAATCTGAAACATGAATAAGAAACTCAACCTTGTTTGAAGTAACCATGTGAAATTTTGCACTTTAATCCTTTTACTTTCAGAGAAGCCCACAGCTTCAGTTGAGGTCAAGACTATCAGTGATTGAGCAGCTCCCTTTCTGTTATGTCGAGAGAAATACCTTGAGATATAATTACATTCTGAATGACTAAAACAATGAGAGAGTCAGTGGTGGGAAAAAAATATGCAAACTAGCATGTCCTAATTGAATTTTTCATTTAGTTTTCTCTGTTCTGTGGTATAAGCAATAGGATAAATCCTCTTTTTCATCATTCAGGATGGAAGTTTATTTGAAGTTGGAGACTATAGCTGCCTTTTCACAGTAAATTGACCTTGTTCCGTGCAGCCAATGTCATAATGCTCTGCTTTATCTAGGCTGAGAGAGAGAAAATCGCAAATTGCTTCTGCATGATTAGTTCTGCCACTTCAAACGTGTTTCTTCCGAGTTGGCTTCCACACTTGGTGCTAGAGATATGTGCCGCTGGGAAACCCTAATCTGTCTCTGAACTCCTCTGATTTAGTAACCCTTTACCAGCCAGTCTCTTAAGTCAGTGAAATTACTCTTGTTGAGAACAATAGAAATGGTATAGAAAAAGAAGAATACATTAATTTTAGTAAGCTTTTCTCACTCAGCAGATGGAAGTCCTTTCAGATTAATGGACTTTTCACAGATATGTATTTATTTGTAGTACTGTTAACAAAGCATTTTTCTTTTCTATATATACTACATCTTGAGGAAAAAGCAAGTCTTGGATTTCTTTTCATCTGGAAACATGGAAAGATATTTATATTTGTGTTCCTAAATTGGTATTTGCATATTATCATCTAATTAAGTCTAAACTCATGAATCTCCATTTCTTAGGACTTAGTTTTGCTAGCGTGTTCCATATAAAAAGTCCCAAGACAGTCAAAGATGAAGACAACCCAGGACAAAAATGACTGCTGTGATGTACCCTTGAAATAAAAAACAGCCACAAATTTTTTTATACAACCAGACCAAATTACTGCCTGTTATTCCAGTCAGGAAATAATAATTTTAAAAAGTGTATGGCTGATAAAAGATACGCAGGTAATAGCACAGCTTAGACTTTTAGAATTATACATAGTAATTTTGTGTCAAAATCTAGAAACCAAGGAAAAAAACACAAGAGTGATGTTAGTACTAGAAATAAGACTGTCTCACTATTTGGTTTCTCTTCTTGCAGGACATCTGTACAGCTGTGACTTTACAAAGTTAAGACACAATGGAGCAAAATGTCAGTTCCTCAGATTCAAGTTTCTTCTCCTCCCTGCTAACTCTGCCTGATAGCACTCATGCTATATCCTCACTGTGAGAGAATCAGAGGGAGTATGCACGTATGGAAAATCAAGTCCGTCTTCTGGGTATTCAGAATAAGGCCATAGGACTGAATTGCTTATATGATCTATTTTAGCTGAAAACTCGGAATCATTTGCATTTAGAAATTAATCTTTTACATGTTACTTTACTCTGTAACATGAGCATACAGGGCTGAACTCTGTGCACTGCACCACATTTAGCCATATTGATGTATTTCTTATTCACAAGGGTTTTATTTTATTATTATTATAAAAATGAAACATCAAAGAATTAAAAACATGACATGGCTGAAAAATGACATTTGCAGAAAAAAAAATCAATTATTTATTTTTTTAACACAAAACAATCCTTGTATCTGATTTCCTCCTAAAACCCAGAGCTAGTTACCATATCACTCTATGAATTACAAGCATGTAGTGATTTTTTTTTTTCTTGGTGAAGTAGAGCAGCAGTAACAAGCTGAACATGACAAGTATTTAAAAATAAATTGCTTGATAAAAAAAAAAATTAAGAAGAGGAAAATACCAGCTTCATGTGACAAGATTCATGCTGAAGCAGTGTTTTCAGATATTTTTGACCAAAGAAGGATATAACAGTTGAAAGGTGAAAAAGAGTACGGGGAATCTGCTACCTGACAAATAAGTCTACATATCAAAAGATTTTGCTAACCAGTCTGACACATAATGGCACATGATGTCAACTACTATTAAAGGCTTTACAAAAGATGACAGCCTGGAGAAACAAGAATTGCTTTCCAAGAAAAGAGTTTCTGTTGAATTTTGTATATTATTCCCAAGCATTAGAAACACATCAACAACAACACTGCAGTCAGGAACCAAATAATTTCTACAATCACTGGTCTTGTGGACCATGCATAGGCCTGTGTGCCAGGCAATTTTCAATCCTAGATCCCCTTGGAGTCCCTCACGATTGTGAAAAAATCTTCAGATGTTATATGCATTTCCATAATTACATCTTTCAATTAATTTATGAAACTAAAAGTAAGTACTGATAGAAGTCATTATTTATTATGGTATGTCAACAGGTTGAATGGAATTCAAGGGACAAATCTAATATAAAGCAGTTAATTTATGAAAATGGTTCATTTAACTACGACTTTGAATTGACATCAGAAAAAGAAGTACGTTTGCCTACTGCGGCAGTTACAAACCTCTAGGCTATGTTTCCATGCTGATAAATTGACTATGCAATTGCCAAACTGTGCAGATTATGACTGTAAACATAGAAAAGAAAATTTCTGTATAGTAAAGTCTATTGAATTAAATTAGTTGGGGACTTCCCATTAATTCAAACAAGATTTCATCAGATCCTCACAGAATAAAAATAATCTGAAATATATGCATTTTGTATTGTTCCATCAACAACCACTATGACTTTTTAACTAAATGTTGGACCTCCAACAGGATTCTCTTCAAAAGTTCCTGGGAGTTAAATTTTCTGTATTTCAAGACCAGATAAGGATAATTTTTAGTCTTCTTGAGGACATTAGAAAAAAAGAATTCCCATCCTCTCCAAAAACCCAGAAAGAAATATTTGAACTTCATCTGAAGAATTTCAGAACAAACTTCATAGTCAACACCAAACATTACATGTCAAGAATTCCTCATAGACCTTTTAGTTTTCTCCAAGTTTGATATTGATATGGCAGTCCTCAAACACTGAATTCATTCCCACCTTTCACTTTACCATATGTTATTGCTACTGTTGCTGTGGTCAAAAGCCTAAAAGTGGGACTCCATCTCCTTCATCCCTCTCATCCCTAAAAACATGGGCACACCTTGCTGGTAAGTGGAGGGGAGAAGTCAGTGCAAAATTTCTGATTAACATCAGCTGGAAACTGATGGATCCCATGATGATGATCCTATGAAAGAGAATACATAACTAAACAAGACTTTGTGCTATATTAATGGTTTATGACTTTATTAAAACTCATTAATTACTTTTAAACCATCCCAATAACAAATCAGTTGTTCTTGTAGGCTGAATCTGGTCAATGCTTACACTCAATTGTACTTATTTAGCTAAACATACAGGTGGATTAGTAAAGAGTAACACAACAGCTGTGCAGTCTTTGCAGTTTTTTTTTTTCTTAAGTAAGAAATACCGACCTGTGGGTAAGGTCAAAACATCATTATTGTTTTATCATCCTTACTGTTAATGAAAGTCTAAAATGCATCAACAGCCTGAAATCTGCCATGGCCTGCATATATGTACATCTTAAAATAGATTCAGATAATAACAAAGAAAAGAAAGAGGAATTTCAGAGCTAATGTTTGTGAGGCAACAGGTTTGCAGTTTCTCTGAGATAAATACTATTCCTGGTTACATGGCTAGAGGATCTGTGGTCACCAATGAAGCAATTGCCAAGAATCAAAAGCAGAGACTGATTTTTAGTATTTTTAATGGAAGAATTTACTTTATCAAAACCAGAAGAGTTCAAAATCAAGAAGTTTTCCTGAGGGATTTTTTCTGCATTAGAAATTTTATATTTGGAAGTAGTGCATTGCAGTGCTCCTGGTATATCCCAGCTGGTACTTACTGGGGACTTCCTAGATAGTTGGAAAATGGAAGAATATCTCAGAAAGACTAAAAAATGTCATCTGTTCCTAGTAACAACTTGTACGTTCTCTGCTTCAGGCTACAGAATTCAATAACTATAATGCAGTCCCTCCTTTGCTTACATGTGGTTGGTTGTTCAGAGCATTCTTAAAAAAATATATAAGGTGGAATTCTTGTTTTCAAACGAATGAATTGGATTTCCACATCTGTATTGAAGAAGCTAAACCTAGTAATTATTACTTACAAAAATAAGGATAAATAACGGCTGTTTTGGTTTGAAAATCCATCTGCGTTAGAACTTGATGTGGTTGAGTAGGGTTTTTTTGTCTATGCTGAAGTTGCTCATCTTCTGAGTAAAGAAACAAACACAAATTAAAAAAAAGAAAAATTCTACAGGATTTCCAGCACTGATCTCTTTCTGCACATAGGGACTTCTGTGTAGACCAGTAATTCAAGAATTCACATTTGTCTTTGTTCGTAATAGCCCAATAATGTACAGAAAAGTGGGCATGCTGTTTCTTGAATGTCAGTCATTTCTTTCAACAGCAGGACTTCACAAATGTGGGGGAGCAATGCCACATCTATTTTTAGGTAAGCAAAAGGTATCCTTTTAAGGACAGCAGTGCTTAGTCCCATAGCAGAATTAGATACTCTCCTGCAGGTAAAAATCCGTTGTTAACTCTAGCTGCCTATTAGCCATTAGCAATAAGCCTGAGCTGAACATGGAACAGACCTGAACTTCTTCAAAACTGATAAGTACTGAAGCTTAGTGTGGAGTACTACTTGTGCAATTATTGTGAAAGATATCAGGCACAACATATAGGTCTGAATCTCGGATAAAAAATATTCTTTACTATTGAGTTTTGTTTTGGTCCCTTTTTTTGCCAGCACTAATATTGTGAAGCAGTTCCTTTTCTGTGTTCAAGACAGGGTCTTCCTGAGTAAAACTTCTACAGTATTCTGTAACAGGTGGAATTAAATTTCTTTTTTCTTCGAAAAAGCTTGAAAATCATAAATCCATTCAAAAACAAAATTCAAGTGTTTCTCTTGATGTCATATCAATTCCTTTAAAAATGAAAGCATATTTGTTGCAAGAAAAAAAAAATAAAAAGAAAAACACAATGGCATGTTTCAGAAGTTTACACACATAGGCTAACTGAGATGTAAATTAGGATGAAAGAGAAAGCAGCTGAAATAAATCTAGTGCTTGTATGCTTTCAGCTCCAGCATTATTACTACCTTTTTTTGATCTCTAATAATTTCCTTGATTCCCATTACCAACTGCTGCTCTCTTAAAAACAACTGTATTAGCACCTTTAAAGGGCAAGGAACACCTTGATTTCACGATGGAACACTATGACCTCAAACACATCTGTACTTTAAAAATATACATATGACAAAATTTATCTGAAACATTCCATCCTTGAAGTTTATTCTAATTAATATCTATATTTCCACTTTTGTTCCCCACATTTACAACTGATTACTTCAATGATGATTACAAAATATTTTTGTCCCTTTAGACATAATCATCAGCTGCAAGGCAGGTATCACGTCCATGGAAGTTTGGGGATTTTGCACATAGACCTGGCCTACTCTGCAGGGACTTTGCCTTTTCTGATCATCAGCAAACTTTTGGCTGCCAGTGCCACGCTGCCTTGCTGTGCACACAGCACTGACTGGGGATCAAATCAACACTCTGGAAATCAGCACTCCTTCCTCAAGTGTTAAGTAGAGCCTTTATGCAAACTGAATAACTCTAATAGTGAGGATATCGTCAATGACCTGCCTCCTACTTGTGGATTGAAAATTAGGCCTAAGCATGCCAATTGCCAGATAATGCTGTTACAGAGAGACTTGTGTACAAACTGAAAGGTTGAAGTGCACCCTTTCAGCACCCAGACCCATACCCAGCAGGCCGGCTGCTGCTCCCCATCTGATGCCTGCGGTGACACTGGTGCTGGGGGCTCTCAGCATTTGCCTTCACACCCTGGTGGCCAATGGGTCCAGGAGGCTGCCTGGAGCATCCCCTTCACTGACACATCCTGGGAAGCTGCGCCTGGCAGAGCCATGATCTCAGCTGATGACAGGCAACTCAAATCAGTCCAGGGAGGCTTAAAGGGAAAAGAAAAAAAACAAGAAAGGGAGTGACATGTCACTTCACACTGTGCTGTGGTCACTTTAGCTGAGCTGTGAACCACAGCTCTTTTGAATGCAGAAAGTTGCTCTGATAACCCTGTAGGAGAATGATATGGGGGGATGAGGCATGTCTCAGAAATGTGAGACTTTTAAGCCATCGGCACTCTAGGTTTTGCTCCCTGTTTTAACTCTTGGTAACTCCTGGAGTATAGATTGCCTGTGTGCAAAATATAGATTTATCACAAATAAGGGTTTGACTATCTCCAGGGTAAGAGGGATCCAAGTTCGTGCTTTCAGAGTGACTCATGGTCTTAGATCCTGTTGGGCTTTGTCACCACAAAAAGGCATGTGCTGGCTATTGGCATGTGCTGAGCACCCCACTTCTGAAAACAGCTTACTGCTTAACATCAGACATCAGGCATTCAAAGCCATGCTGAAACATTTTCAGTATTTGTAAAAATTCAGTTAAACTGAATGGAAATTGATGACACTGAGATGACCAGGCCACACCCATGCCATCATTTGAATTGTTTGGTCGTTAAGTGTGTATTGTCATTTTACCTTATACTTGGCACCAAAGGATCACCTGAAGGACCACATCTATAGGTTGTTTCTTGCTTTTTCCCCCCATCTGGAATGACGTAGCTTGTTGCTTTGTAGGAGTGAGATCTCTGTGATCATAAACACAACTCCTGAAGGCAACTTAGTCATGGCCACAATGGCTCTGTTTTAATACACAAAGTTCTCACATGTTTATAGCAGTGGACAGCCATCTTTTTGAAGACAATAGCCTGTTCCATGGACAGTAATGACAAAAGGCACATGCTACCAGAATGGACAATTCATAATCTGGAAGGCTGGCTTGCTTCTGTCAGAACCCTAATGAAGGTAGAAAAGCCAAGTATTGCTTATTTATGTATCTTAATTGACCCTTGCATACTAATAGTAAATCTTGCAGGCCAAGAAACCTAAACCAGTATAATCAGAATTTCATACTGCTTTTGTATTTTAGATTATGCTTTATGCACCAAAAACTTATTCACGTTATGAACAGCAAATCATAGAAAATAACTGCTGTGTATTTAAAATGTGGGAGCTGCAAAACTCCTATGTCGTTATTGTTGTATGAGAACTCTCTTGTCATGGTCCAGCTGGTATTGATATGTTTTCTTAAAATGAAAAGGGAAAATATGAGTTCTGGGCTGTATTTCAACCCCATCAATGTGTTTCAGCCCCATTAGCTGCTAATTCTCTGATCTCATTCATACCACTTAATATCTTTGTTGCTCAGTTTCCACTTTTTTGGTAGGGGATAAGGATATCAGATTTTACTAATTATTTACAAACTGTATTAAACTTAATAAATGTTAGTTACTAGTTTTTATTAATCTCACTTTTAACATATTTACTCTCACCTGTTCTAGAGTCATGTGAATTTCTTTAATTTCATAAGATGAAAAGCAACAAAATTAGTTACAACAGAAATGGAGCCTTATCTGCCTTCAAGGGGGTTTGCTGTCTGTGAAGACACTTGCTGGCCTTTGTCATGACTATATCTCAGCACTCAGCAATCACAAATGGTTTTTATCCTCCCACTACCTCTTTGAGATAGGGCAGGATTGGTGTTATCTCCAGTATTCAGGTGGAGAAGTGAGGTCCAGGTAAACTGAGAATAGAGTCACATCACACGTTTGTGCCTGAGTTAAATGTGTCACAGATGTGTGCCAAGACCATCTAGATAGCAAGGGTTCTTGTGCTTCTGAGAACAGCACAGATCACAAAGTCTAGGACAAAGTATGTGACAGCCAAGGAAAAAGCCTTCTTGTCAAGGCTTCTTGGTCAAGCATAACATACTTCCAGATAAAGCCATGGCCTGAAAATTGTTAAGAAATGCTGAAAAACAGCTATAGCAAAGCCACTTCCATTTACACTGTGCTACAGCGGCTCCTGGCTTTCAGTCAGTACAAACAAACCATCATCCCCTGTGGCCTTGGAGCACACCTGCACTCAGAAGGTGGTGAAGGTTGGAGGCTGGTGCCTTCCACCCTCGGGTCCAGCAGCTCACCGCAGCAGAGGTAGTTAACAACCAAGACAGTTCATTTTCAATGTTTCACCTTTTGCTCCCCTGGAAGTCCTGTGCTAGCTGCCAGAGTCATTGTCCCAGGCTAGCTACAGAGAACACTTCTTCATATTGTTTAGGGAATAGCACAAAAGCCTCTTGTTTTTTCATTTACAAAACCTTTATGTGCTGGAGCAAGATGTTGGGTGACACTTTGTATAACCCCCCATCCTTCTCTGCTTCATCACCTTTGCCACATATTCAGAAGCACTGCCCATGCTGTTTGAATTCCCTAACGCAGTTCTCTCATCCTCCATCTGGGTTTGATCCAAAGCCTACGGGTGTTATTCCACTCCCTTCAATACCCACTGTATCAAACTGCTGAATGGTCATCTAAACACATGTTATTAGCCTTAAGATTACAAACTGAATAAATTTGACCCATGTAAAACACAGGATATTTAAATGGACAAAAACCTTAAAAAATAGTTATGCTGGAAAGCAAACCATGTCTGAATCCCACTGTGTGTAGATTTGCGTACTGCTTATCTCAGGGCTGTGAATAGCGAGTAAACATTACACTGGAGGTTTCTCTTGGTTGTCAAATACAGAATCAATCAAATGCATTGTTTCAAAAAACAAGTAGGAATTCAGCCTGAGAATCTGTGTTGCATGTAGTCCTGCACCCATTCCATAATTGCAAACTAAGCTTTTAGTTTTGCTGGCATCAGTTTTGCAAATGAAAGTTCAGCAATTAACTTGGGACTGGGAAGAGCCTTTTTGGTTTAAAGTTAAACCAATCTACTCATGCATGATGACAATGCAGAACATATGTTTATTCTGAAACAATCAGCAACAAGTAGCTAGCTCACAGAAATATTTTCAGCGTGCATCTATAAGGATGTTTAAAATGCAAGGTCTTCCATTAAAACCAGGAATGTATAAGGTTTATGCGTGCCTGACTTAAAAGATTGCTTTTTTTTCTTTTCTTTTTCCTTTTTTGAAAGAAGCACAAGATGTCTGCCAAGCTTAAAAATAATGCAGATCATGTTTCTGTGTCTGTTAGGTGGTGCTTACTGGGCAGTCTGGCTCTTGTCAGTAATTCTTCAACTGCTTTGCTGCAGTGGAATTATTGTAGAGAGTTATGAGTTGGGGTTGGTGGGAGGGATTCTTTGTCCCAGTTGCATTTAAAATTACATCTAATCTTATCAAAGAGCTCGTCATTGTTTCTGGCTGCCCATAGCAGGTACAGTACTGCTTTTGTTCAACTCTGTTGCTTTACCAAATAAAGGCAAGAACTGCTTGCTTTTCTCATACAAGTAGTCCAATTGATTTCTGCAGGAATACTTGCATGAGTAAGGCAAACAGGATTTGGCAGTAAAATTGATTAAAAAGAATCTGAACAAAATATTCTTCCAGAGGAAGTACATGTTGATTGAAAAGTGTTTAAAGAGACAGGTAAAATGAATAGATATAATTAAAATTTAGATGCCAAGTATGTGTAAAGCAAGTGAAAGCATGAAACAGTATGAAATAAAGAACAAAATCAAAACAGCAGCCAGATACTAGAAACTTTTCACTATTTATCAAAAATTAAACCCTTTTTCTCAAATAGTAGGCTTTTAATTAAAAGCTGTTTTTGAAACCTTTGAGTTTCAAAGCATAATATCTAGAGAGGCACATAAATGCATAATGAGTATTTTCCCCAAACTCATCAGAAGTCCATGTGGTTTCGCTAAAAATTTTGAGTGCCCCTGAGGTGTAAAATATTTCTTCAAGTGTTTGCATGTTCATTTTAATATTTCAGGTTTTTTATTCATCTTGAATATTCTGGCATCCTAAAATTGAAATAACATTTGCTTGCCTCCCAAGGGATTTGACACAAGCAGACCACAAAAAAAAACTTGCAGATGTAATGACTCTTACTTGTGCTGCTTTTCCAGTAGTGGATTCAGTTCCCTATCTCTTTTTGTATTAATCAGATATTTAATCTTCAAGGACTTGTTCTCAGCTGGTATCATCTATTTTCCTTAGCTGGAATTGTTGTGGGCTTAATAAGAAAATAGGTGCCGTAAGCAGTATTTATGCCTTCATTTTAAAAACTTGCCCTAACCAGTACTGAGTAAATTATTGACATTTTAATACCAACACCAAAAGAAACATTACCAAGAACAGATCAACAGTGTCAATAAAGATTCCAAGTTAAATCAGACAGAAAAAATTGGTATTATGTTTTAATGGAAACTCTACTCATGTCATTTTGTAATTAGGATGCAAAAGGTAACTTGTTCAAGCAAGCTCCATTAAAATCATGAAAGAGATGGCAAATTAACCTGAGTTGTTTGCAGAAGTGTAACTCATCCCAACAAAAGTTATTGAGCATTTTAAAGTAATCTAGGAGGAACCAAAATCTAAATAAGTTAACAGAATTGAAGGGTCCCCATGTTGAGCAGTTTTTTCTCAAAATCTTAACATGTATATTTAATTGAAATTTAGTGCTATATCTCTTTAGAGATCAAAGGAAGCACTAAGGTTCCTGAATGGCATAGGTAGGTGTCTCTGCAAATTGCTCCACAGTGATTCTTCTCAGAGTGCAACACTGGTTATTGGCACAGCAGCACTTACCTTCAGTGTAACGCTTTATTAAATATCCTTGAAAATTGATGGAGCTTTTCTCAATCTTCAGGACTGTATCCATAAATTTAGATGCTTGTTTGAGACACTTGTTTAGGAGCCTTGATTTATTTATAGTCAGAGTATACAAAACTGTACCTCCAAAGACCATCTCATTTTATTATAGGAGTCTAGAGTTAGGTGGGTCTCATATCAAGGGCTTCAGTTAGGAGCCCAAAATTCAGTGAAATGATTTCAGGTTTTATTCACAGAAAGAGAACAAAGAGACATGAAGATGTAGGAAGAAATGTTCAGGGGTTACTACTGCTGAAATAGAAGAGGAAATAGATAATTTGTCCATGACAACACAGACAATATTATAGGAAGAAATGACAATATCTGTTTTCCCACCAGCACTTTAACAGTGAATGAGGTAGATAATGATCAACAGGCTTATAAAATTGTGGGGGTCTGTTAAGTAAATAAGAATGATTTCAAAGAAACAATTTTTGTAAGACATTACCAAAATAAATATCGAAGTAGAAGCCGCAGATGATTAGACATTTATATGGATAATGAGAATTTCTGTAGCCATATCAGGTAAGAAAAAGAAGGTGATAGTACATATAAATACTTTGATTTCATGGTATAAGTCAACTACCCTTGACAAAAATGGGATAATAGAGTCTACATCCAGTTGTTCAAGGATATGATTTTTGCACGTTCCCATAAAAAAAGAGCTAGTTAATATTTTGTGAAGCATGCACAAGACAATGTTTGAAATGCTAGCTTAAGTTTCATCACTTGTCTGAGTCTTCACACTACCAGCTGATTCTAGCTATAACTGAAAAATTGTGAGTTTACTCTGTTGACTTTACTGCTCTGAATGTGGTAATATCTGACATATACAAAAGTACTCTGACGTAAAACAGTGACAGATTTGTGTTTCTGTTACTTCTGGCCTGTAGTTTTTTACAGAGAGACAGTGTTACTTGCATCCAATCCGACACCCAAAGTATCTTCAGATCGAAGCTGGCTTGGTTATCATGTGTTTAATTTGCCTGCACAAAACAATAACAAGACTAATTTTTACACATCACACTAGTTTTTCATATTGTCTATTCAATCTTGGTACTAATGTCTACTTTTAAGTGACTTCAGGTCCCAGCTTACACAACTAAATATCTGAGGCTGCAGCTCCATTTAGGACAGAAGTTACAACCTCAGTACACTGTGTACAAACTGGGTACTGAGGTTGTAACTTCAGTTACAAACCACAAACTCAAAACTGTTTATGATTTATACACGTGCTGAACAGGTATGGCCAGAAATCCAACTTGTGACCCCCTGCTCTGCTCATTTATTGCATACTGATACACCTATACAAGGACTCACTGCCGAATGCCAGTTTGTTATTTATATCCCTCATTTAAAAGTCACCCAAACCTTTGGCTCACTGGGCCTAGAAAAATGCTAGAGAGTCTGAGTAACCTCAAGGGAACTTAACTTACACAGACTTACACATCACCTGCATGTTTGGCAGGGTCTCCTAGCATGACGTCAGAAAATGAGCCACAAAAAATTCATGCCACTGTTTTGACATCACAGGGCACTTACCAGGTGTTATTTTTAATAATGTGTCCAAAACAGCCAAAGGGCATAAAGAGCCCAGGATATTCTCTTACCAACAGGTCTTTAACATTCTTAAAGTGCTGCTCATTTCTGAAAAGGGGTGATATAAAAATGACACCTCCTTATTCTGCACATCTGTTCCTTACTTATAATGAGCTGGCGTCATATCTGCTGCTTGCAGAAACAAAACTTAAGCCTTACAGTGTTTTCTTTCTGTTGGTCTTGCAGAGCATGCACTGCAGAGAAGAAGCTAGATCACCCTTCCTTGCCACATTTCTAACTATATGCAAGTTTATCTGTCTGCATAAGTCACCAAATGCACAATACAAGAATAAGGTAAAGCACTGCTGTGATTAAGGCCCTAATTTCATAACCAAAACTGGAAGATTATTTCTGATGAAGTGTAAGGTGAAAACTATAATCTAGCTTGAGAACTACACATATTGTTCTATGTAACAGTGGAAAACACCATACAGGAAATACAGTTTCAGGGAGATAATTAATAATCACACATTCAAGAATTACTTTTTCTTAAACCTGATTGAGAGGAACAATCTTATATTTCAGAATGGCTGCATTCATCTGAAGGTGTTCTGCCTATAAAAGAAGTCAATGCTAGGTATAGGTTTCAAAATGAAAACAACTAATTGGTCTTGTCCACCTTTTGCTTCTCTCTTTCTTTTTGTGTTACATCAAGGAGCTTATTAACAGAAACAAGCAGCTTTTCTTCATGCCAGGCCCTGTAATGTGTTTTCATCAATTACACAAAGATAGATACAAAATCTGCAGTTTAGTCTAATTAGTTCATGTTCTGTTACAGGCCTAGTAATTATTAGCTACTTTTCTGATTGATATTTTTAAGACCATTTTAATAAGCATTATACAGAGCTTTTAACATAGTGTTTAATAATACAAATCTATCATAGACAATGTATTCCCACTGGTATTTAGGCTTTTTGCCAACTTGCATCCCCTCTACAATGCTGGCTTTGCACCAACAGAAAATAAAAAAAGAAGTTGATGTTTCAAAATCAAAATTGTAAATAATAGCCAGTATTATATGCAAAAGTAATTGAAAGAAAATTTGTGGTAACTTGTGAGTTTTGAAATTTAAGGATTTCAAGTATCTGCAAATAATTTTTAACATTCTCTGTATTTCATCTTTTTAACAATGCATTTAAAATATTCAGTTCACAGTTAGATAATAATCCTCTTAACATAATATTTGTACTTTAAACTGTGACTAGAACAAGACAAATCCTGAACAAAGAATTACAGCAAAAAAAAAGATGTAGTTTTAACAACATCTACACTCTTTAGGCTTTGGAGAATCTTCTGGACTACTATCCTTGCTTCCTAAAGGTTAACACACCTTTCCTCACAGAGAGGTTGGTACAATGGAAGCTATTACTGAAGAGCAAGTGTTTTAAATGAAATTAAATCAACTTGGACTGACACCTGCGGACATGGGCAAGTGCTCCAGAGCGGTGTCCTTTGTTCACTGCCCAGCACAAGGCAGAGACACCTGGTGGCAGATGGACAGGCTGCAAAGGGCCTTGGACACCCACCTCCCACACTCCCCGTGGCCTCTCATGCCACCTGCCCTTTACCTGCCCGCAGTTGGAGCCCTCCAGCTTTGTGCTGCTCTCCGGGAGCCCCTGCTTTCCCCTGGGTCCCCATCAGGTTGTGGCCACTCCTTGTTTCCTGCAAAGCACCTTGTCTAGAAAACAAGTGAAACCTCTCTCCAAACTGGAACCCAGGAGGATCAATGTGAAGCACTGTGGTTTACTCCACATTCACATCTTCAACTAGCAAAAGTTCTTCTGTTAAACATGTCAGGACAGCAGGTTGTTCATGACCAATCTCCATGGACTACTCCATCTTTGAAGTGGGTGGCTAAAAATTAAGCCAAAGGCATCAAGTAAAAAATGTTCCTGGGAGAGGGAACCAAGAAGCCAGATTTAAAGGAAAATTTTGTAATCTCTCACTCTGAGTACCCTACTACACCAGCTCCAGTCCATCATACTGTAATGCCTCTGTTCAGTCAACAAAATCATGCTCGCCAGAAACATAAACACCAAAATATTTGGGGAAGCAAAGTGGTATTTTTTCATTTAGAGAATGGTGAATTTATTTTGTCTTAAAGTAAAATAACTTAAAACGTTTATTCCAAATAAAATACAAATATTTACTTTTAACTGTATATATAAGCCAGAGGATATTAATGCAATTCCATATTCCAGTGTACACAAAATTTACAGGGGTCTGTTTGCACACAGATTTTTTCGTTAGAAAAATCCATCTAAATGGATCATCAGTGTTAGCAGAGCAGTGCAGGATGAGGAGCTACAACAAACCCAACAGTTTTGAAAATTTGAGGGCTCTGCCTATATTATAACACATCTTTAGTAAAGTTTAGGGTCATCCTTCTTTGAATCTTAACAAGACAAGAAAAAATCCAAATGATGTCTTTTCCTCCATCAAACTAATTGTTTCACCTTGGGCATTCTAAAACTCTTTGGGCTGTCTTAGTTCTCACAGTCAGAATATTAATGGTTCTTCTTTTCCCAAATCCAGACTTGTAATAACCTGGCTTCACATAGTATTAAGTTGAGAATAGCAAAGCTGAGATCTACTTTGGGAGGGTGCACTAAAGCATGACTGACCCACCCTTCCCAAAATCACCATGCGAATGCAAGCAGTGGCTTTCCCTCCATCTTCCCTCAGGTCTTGGGCAGACTTGACCCAGAACTGTGGGAAACATATTTTGTAGTGTTGTCCTGCATCACAACATGAAACAATAATGCTTTCAAACAGTAATGGTTGCATCCCAGGCAGTGCCTGGGAAAGGATTTGATGAAACAAGGTTTCGTCACCAATTTGATGAGTGCTGAACATGGAATTCTCCAAGGCAGAATCATGCTTGATGGATCCTTTGGCCCAGTATCCCCACAGCCACTCACAGCAACAGATCAGCTGCAAATCCTGGCTGTAAAAATAAAAGCCTGCAAACACAGGCATTTCACAGGACAGAGGAAATTAACTTTAAAAAATAGAGTGTACAGCTAAGAACTTTTAGAATATTTAGACTCAGAATATGTTGTTACAGTATATATTCATCTTTTACAACTGCTTCTTGCTGCTGGGATGTTTCTTAATTTACCAGTGAGTCACTGCCAGCGATTCCCTTGTGCTGGGTGCCTTACAAACCTCTTCATTTCTGTGTTGACCTCAAGCATACATGTTTTCCTAGAAGACAACTTAACAGACTACAGAGAGTTTTTGCCTGAAAATCTGCATTTACTGGCCATCTGGGAGTTAGTTTAGGCTCACAAATACGGTTTTAAGGTACTGCAGGACTAGATATTTGACTCTCCAAAAGTTTACACATCAGCCCCTCTTCAATGTCTGAATTTGTCATATTTTAGAGTATTGAAGAGTTGGAAAACGAGCTTGATAGATGGAAGTGTTTGGGGAAACAGGATAGTTTGGGTCTTTCTGTATGAGCATCTATGATAGAGTACAAGAGAATATGAGCCCAGAGTCATGACAGTTCTATGCCACTGCAGGTCCTTCTTATTCAGGCAACTCTTAGGGAAATGGGTCACATTTCTTTTTTTCTTTACTTTTTTTCTGTAATCAAATAGATCTGTTCTCTGGCTCTTCCAGTCTTTCTTGTACATGTTCTTTCCTGTGATTACAAGTATCTTTTTTCAGGGAGTGGTCCTGAGTTTTTCTGTATCAATGGCTTTGCATGGTGTTCTTTATATTTTCTGTTGAAACAGTAATACAGACCAATTCACTGAGAATGTTATAACTTAGTATATGTCTATTACATACAAGCAAGGCACAATGTCTTATAAAACATGAAAAAAGTTGTCTCCATTCCCAAGGATATGGGGATCTTTCCCCTGAATATCTACACCTACAGCTATCTCCTAAAGTGACAACAGCAGATCAACCTCTTCTAATAATTTGAATCACTATTATAAACCAGCATTAGTTACATATTTCTATTTCCCCTCAATCTTCTAGTTTCATTCCCAAACCATGGCCATATCCAGCTGCGAGCCTTGTTTTGAAGATTGCTTAATTTAGTTTGAATGAGATCAGCTTGATGAAAACTGCTTCAGGCTTAGAAACATTTTTGTTAATCACAGAAGTTGTAAGTTCCCATCATAGCTATATGCACATCATTAATTGTGGGTTTGCATTCTTTTAAAGTCGACCTAATTGCTTCCTACCTCTACTGCAAATTGTGCAAGTGTCATAACAATATGAAAAATGTTAGTCTGGGCTCCAGAGGCTTCAGTATGAATGAAAAACTCAGTCGACTGAATTCACTATCTCCCATAAAAGTACTGATACCCCGGAGTACTGCAATTTATGCCTATGCTTCAGCTAATTTACATCATGTACCTCAGTGGCTTTTCCAGCTTTCCCACTCACTAAAATCTAGCAGCCTCTAACCCTTTTGACTGCAGAGGCAATTCCTTCTTTGATGGAAGTAATCCCCACTTGAGTCTGAAGATAGCCTGAAACAGTGGCTCAGAGATGTGACTTTTCCTAGCCTTGAGTATGCTTGTACTGTGCTTGAGCCACAACCATAACGCTTTAATTTAATTAATTTCACCTTAATTGTTGAATGACTCTACACTTGTTTTGTGCCCAGAGTGGCCTGGAATTAAGTTCTGAGTTGAAAAATAATGATTTTTTTTTTTACATTTAGGTATTTAAAAAGAAAAAAAAAAGATATTCACAAAACCAAGGAAGTAAAAGAAGGAGAGGATAGGAAATAGAAAGATGAGAATGCCCTAGAAGTTTTCCCTTTTTTTTTTTTAAATAATAGATAAAGATAATAAAATAAAGATACATTTATTTAAATTTAGGGAAAAAATTTACTGATTTCAAAAAGGAAACTGTATCTCAAGAAACAATAGCAGGGCAGTGAATTTCTGCACTCCAGCCAGTTTATCTAGACTGTGGTTTTCCCCTTGATGCCTTCTTTCACGGCATACCCTGGATATTCACCCTATGTTGGTTTCGCTCCCAATGATTTACATATCCTTCTTTTGTCAAATTACTAGAGTTACATCCATCACACAACCAAATACAGGTGAAACCTCACTGGTATCACAGAATAGATTTGCTTCTAGTCACAGGCTAGGAGCAATACATCAATGAAAAAGGGCAGAGCCCAAACAAACAAACATTATTGCCCTTGTTTCATAAAAAGTGGCTAGTTATTTCCCCATGTGGGTATTGACTTAAGAAGAATCCAGCAGCTGGATTTCTGCCACAATCAGGGAATAACCATTCAGTGTAGAATCTGACAATTTCTTTTAAATTAGTCTAACCTTCCATTGTTTTAAAATTCAGATATCACAGGACTAATAGTCAGTTCATTTCACTTGCTGGGCTGATAATTCATACATAATATAGCTGTTAATTTGGCAAGCAAAGGCATTGGGCACGCTGATATTGTGCCCGCACCTCTATCTCCTTTGATTCCTTTGTGTTCCATCATCACTGAAGATTTTTTTCCAACTCCATGTTTCATAACAGGAAGGAAGTGAGCTGAAAAGCTATAATGATTTCCATCCAAACTACTCTCTTTTTGTCTGCACTACAAAAACTAACATCCCTTTGCCAACATTTGCTTAGGCATTTTTCAAATGAAAGGAAATTATGGGAGTGAGAATACAAAAAAGAAGCAAAATCTTCTTTTTACCATAAAGTGTGCATTGGAAATGAGTGAGTTTCCTACTGTTCAGAACATACATTTGAACAGTAGGAGACAATGAATGCCCTAAGGATTGTCTCCTGCCTGGTGACACAGTAGGGCAATCAGAAGACAGAAGGTTGTTTGCCTTTCAGAAGGAAAAAAAATCAGCCCTTCTTGAGAGCCAGTGGCAAAATTCTTTATTTTTATCTCTCCTGTGAAGTCTCATGACCTCATTCAACTTTTAAAGTTACATACAGCTATCTTTTCCTCTGTGCTTGCTGGTCCCATGGTTTCCCCTGAAATGTATAAGATTCTCAAAGAGGAAGTCTTGCAAGAGGCTCTGTCAGTTCTGCTACACTTGGGAAAAAAATGTTTATTTACAGATTTGTTTTCTTAACTACACACAGTATTTGCTAATAGGAACTTTTTGATGAACAAAGTGAAGTCCAGTTGCTACTTATCCTTAAAAATCACTAACACAGTTTCTTTCTGTTAATCTTTGAGCTTCTAAATCATTAAGCAATGTTCATATTGCATGTTTTATTTTGTAGAGTTTTTTTCCTACAGCCACAAGAAACTAACAGCTTTTAGGACTATGTGTTCAACTGATTGACTGGTTGAATGATAAATACTCTAGGGAAATAGTATAAAGAAGTTGTGGTTTAAAAAAAACTTTGACTCTTGCCAGGCATGATATTGCTGTAAGATTAGTGCAAGTCCACCCCTTAGGTTCCTAAAACTTCTGTTCGAGTGCTGAACTTTATGGTTCTAGCTGATGGCATTTTAAACAGACAAAATATTAAAATTGGGCTGATAGTCCTTTGATAATCAAGTAATGGTAAGCATGCCAGGGTTTAAAATAAAGTCAGCACATTCTGTTCTGCAGAGAGACTGAAATGAGCTCCAGTGGTTTAACTGGGTCAGGGTAAATCCAATAGAAAAAGTGGATTCTCCAGCCCAGAGCTCAGGTCATTTTGCAGACTCTGCTTGTGCCACCACTGAGGTACTGTCCCTCACACATGGTTGCTGAAGCCTTGAGTGAAATTCCATTTCAAGCAAAGGAACATCACAAGACCATGCTGGCTTTGGCCTTGTGCAAGAGTTAAATGTAATACCCTGAGCAAATTTCCCAGAGATATACATTTCTTCTTAAAAAAAA
>VWZQ01013184.1:120495-181168 GCA_013397015.1 Myiagra hebetior | reverse complement strand
TATGACCTCTAACTTATCAAAATAAAAAAAAAATTAAATATATTTAAAACTAGATATAAAAAGCAAAGAAATATCAGATATTGCTGTATGCAGGTGCTTGTAAAGAATCTCTGTTCAGTACACCCTTGGGAATAGATTATGAGTCTGAGACCATCCTTGAACCTCCTGGTGTCCTAAGAGCTGATGTGAGAATGCACAGCCCTTTTTACAGAACTGTCTCATGATGTGTGCTCCACTGGAGTACAGTAATACTCTGGCCACAGAGCATCTCTTCAACAGGTCTTAGAGCCAGCTGCTACTCAGTTTTGTGTGCATCTGGCTGGATAAAAAACTTAACAGACTCTGTGCATCACTGACATGAACAGGGCCAGAGTGGCCCTCAGGGTATGCCTCAGTACAACCGTGATGGATACAGAAAGGTACTAAGGCAATATTCATTGTCCCTTCTTTAAAAGCTGTGGTTCTGGTTGCCTTGAACATCATCAGAGATATTATTAGCATTACAGTCCCCAGGGGAATCAAGGCTTAACATGTTTGCCACCATAAAAGCATAGTAATAAAAAAATAAATCTGCCTCAAGTCTTTTAGAATCTGTAATGCCGGTGAAGGGAAGGAGAGGAACAAAATATGGCACATAAACTGAGTTTTGGAACATCAGATGGCACACACAAAAAAAAACATGGAATGAAATGAGGGTTCCTGAGGTCCATGCTGTTGAATACCTCTATATGCTGTGCACTTAGTATGCCTGATTTTAAATACAACAAGAGTTAGATCCAAGAAAATTGGTGTCATTACAGAGGATTTATANATAATATTAAATTATATTAAATATTTTTTTTTAACTGGTGAGGTAAATCTGTAACCTCGTGTTAGGTATCTCAGTTTGTAGAGGTGGGGAAAGGTATGTGGTCCCAAATATGTGTCCACCATAATAATGCTTGCCTGCAGGCAGCATGCTGATCGAAGAGACATGTAGGGATCATGAGTGGGAAGTATCTGCAAAATGTAAGGTCTTCAGTCTTTTCCCTGTCCATAGCTTTGACTTCTTAGCTATGGCTGCAAAAAAGGACTTTAGTCTCTCTGGGAGCAATATCTCAGTGACCCATACTTAAACAAAACCAGCAGAAAGCATAACAAAGCCCAATGTCACTGTCAGGCAGCTGTTATACAATAACCTAGAGATTACAGGGCTTTGCCCAGATGTACCTGAGAAGGCGCAAGATGACACTTTCAAGTGTCTTCAGAGGGCTCCTATCTCCTCACTATTATTCTGGTGGGAGACAGGTAAAAGGATGGACCTCATCCATCCTCTCTGCTGAAGGTGTACAACTGTGGAGAAAAGGCGTGCAGAACCCAAAAAAAGGACAGGAAGAACCATGATTCTGAAGCTCATTTATTTGTTACTGGCTTGGAAGAAGAAAAACCCAGGCTGTTATCTCCATCTCAAGGCTTATAAATGTATTTTCTTCCTTGATGCTGTATACAGTGATTGGATAAGAAGCTAGAAATATGATCTTCTCTGCTCTTCAACCAGTAGATTAAATAATTGTATTCCCTTGGTTCTCATATTTAGGTCCTGTAAATATTAAATTCTTCTCTGGTCTCTGAATAAGTCAGTTAAAATATCAGAAATGCTGAGCACAGCTCTGTGCCCACTCACAGCGAGCTCAGGTGACACTGCATGGAGCTGGTGTGGATATACTCCAAAGTCTCAACATCTGTGTGCTTAGTTAAACATTTGTAAGGGTGACATATACTGGTTCCCAGAAATGTATCAGGAAGAACACAACAGAAAGTGAAAAGAACACTTTAAAACTGAAATGTCTCTATTACTTGTTTTCTTATGTATTGTGAGATGTTTCCAAGAACATTGTTTCTCATTGTTTGTAAGCCAAGAGAACACAAATGCAATGTGACTTTTGGAACAAATAAATGTCTGTGCTAGGAATGTATGAAGACTTTTTCATAAGTATCTGTTTTACGTTAATGAATGTTTGGGAAATCTAGCAAGCAGTAAATAGTGCAGAAAAACCATGACTGCATCTTTTCCCATCATCCACCAAGCCATCAAATACAGCAGAATCATCAACAGTGTATGGTGTAAGTACTGCATCAGAGCCCCCTTGTGCTGATGGAGCCATCCAGCTAATGGGTATTTTTGTAAGATGCATAATTCTGGTCCTTATTCTTATTTCTTAAAATTGTCCTTTTCCTCCCTCCCGGTCTTTCTATGCCATCCAAACACTCCTGGTCTGTTCACATATTCCATCACCCTGCGTGTACCATCAATTCTGTTTTCTTTCCATTCTTTTTCTCTGCCTGCTGCAACCTCTCAATGCTTTCTGTCCTTCTGGCAGTGGAGGAGAGGTAGTGAATTGCTAGAAAGAAGTGGGAGAAGGATGACAGAGTGGGCACCTTTGCTCCCAGTTTGCACTTCTTTTCTCAGAATGAAACTTTCCCCTTTATATCAGAGGAAGGGAAAGGTGTTGCTCAGCTGCAAGGCTGTTGAATGAGAGGGGGCACATTGACCTTAATATCATTAATGGCTTCACAGACATCTCAGTTCCATTGCAAACACCAATTAGTATGGTGTTCTGCTCCTCAGCTCTTCTTTTCGTCTGTCCTAGCATTCCTTTTTTCCCCTCCGGCAATGCAGGTACTGTTAGGAATTTCACAGCCTCACAAAGACCAGTCTCACAATTCACAGATTTCAGTAAAAAAAAAAAAAGTGACAAATTTTAATTAGATTATCAGTCTACATGGATTTGTATTGGCTCATATTTTCAAGCATGTCTCTGTAAAGGAGAAGGACCTCCTACTTGACATAGATGCTAAGATTAACTTGGACATTTAGAATATTTCACAACCAATATTTATTTTGTAGATCATTAGAGACATGTGGGCCCTGATTCTGAAATTGTTTTTATCAGCAGTTAATGGCTTCTAGAACTGAACATACTATGAGCACTGAATGGAAGTAGATTTATACCTAATACTAGATAAATATCAAAGTACACATCTAGAACTTGTACATTTTTTTTTTTATTTCTTTTGAATGCAGTTGATCACCTGAATGTCAGAATCAGTAATGCACAGCTGTTCCTGTATCAGAGGTTTCCAGTCACTTCCATTGGTTTAAGAGCCTGTAGCCTTTATTCTCAATGCTCTGATATGGATCTTATGCAGTTATTCTTCCCATTATAAGTTCTGCTGGATGATTTCACAGCTTGCTTTCTGAGATAATGTGAAGCTCACTAACAGTATACCAGTAGCTCAGAGAACAATTTCTTATCTAATTAGCATTGTTGAATCTAAGGTGTATGTTACCTCTTTTTCCACATGCTTCCAGTTTGCTTCCAGCTCAGTTTTTAAGGCCAGCTTTAACTTATAAATCTCTACATGGTCGGAGTCAATCATCCCTTGGTTCTGCCTCTACTGCATGCCCAATAGCTCTGACCTTGTTAAGTCTCTTGTCACTGTGTGGCTTAGCTCTCTTCTGGTGAAGTGAGCTGTGGTGGGACTACCCAACCCCCTGGTCCATGGTATAGACTCTCCTCAAAGCAGGTCTACACAATAAGGCATTATGGTTTTGAAATCTCTTTCCTACTGCTTCAGGACCTGTCCCATGTTCAAAGAGTCCCTTCTCTTTGTGTGGGTTATATGTTTAACTCCCTTCATAAGGGGTGTCTGTGTGTGTGTCTGTCTGTGCGTGTGTTTATAAATTAGAGTTTGCTTCAAAAAACCTTCCTCCACAATCCCATTTAGGAGACCCAAATAAACTCTCCACTCTGGATAATAAGGGTACAACAATCAATGTACATAGTGGGGACTGCTCTGCTCATATCTGACGCAGTATGAAGTTGCAAGCTTTCGAGTAAGTCCAGATTGGTACAATAATGTTAAATTTATTGTGCCAGAGTTATTCTCTAATCCTAGAAAAGCTTCTGCACAGCCCAAACCAGATCAACATTGGCACATTAACTAGCCCTCTTCTGCCTGCTTCCTGGTATTTCCCGTTACCTGTCCAGATTACTCATCACTGACCTTATTCTCTATTATTTTCTGTGAATTTCTCTGACATGAATGCATCCCACAGGCATCAGTCTCCATGAACTGCTCCACCATGGGTCCCTCTTCCATGGGGTGCAGTCTTTCAAAGACTGGCTGCCCCAGGCACGGGTATCCCATAGGTCACAAGTCCTACCAGGAAACCTTCTCCAGCATGGGCTCCTCTCCCTGAGTCTGCAGGTCCTTGCCAGGACCCTGCTCCAGCACGGGCTTCCCATGGGTTTACAGCCCATGTAAACCACTTGCTCCAGCATGGGTCTCCTTCAGGGGCTGCAGATGGATCCCTGCTCCTCCATGGACCTCCGTGGGCTGCAGGGGCACAGCTACTTCACCATGGTCTCAGTCGTCTCTTCTCTGACCACAATTACATATGTGCAATAGCACTTTTTTCCTTCTTATATATGTTGCAACAGAGGCATTACTATCATTCCTGACTGACTCAGCCTTGGACAGCAGTGGGTCCATCCTCAAGCCAGCTGGCATTGGCTCTGTCAGACACTGAGAAATCTTCTGGCATCTTCTAACAGAAGCCACAGAGCCAACCCTGGCTTTCATGGCCAGCCTCTGGTGTCAGGGCTGTTCAGGGCTGGGTGCCTGGGAGCCTATGGTCAAACACAGTTTTCAGAGTTTGTGCTTGTCAGTGATGCCAAGATCAAAGTACTGCTCACCATTAGTCGCAGTATCTTTCTGCAAAAAAATTCATCCTTTTTGTTGTAGTTGTTGATGTTGTTGTGGATTATAATTGTATAAAACATACACATATCCAGCTAGACTTTTTAAAGTGTAAGAAATAGTAGAGCGTTTGACTGCCATCCAAGCACCACCTAAATTTTTGTTTAAATCATTGTCAAATCATCATTAAATCATTGTCAAATAATTGTCAAATCATTGCTTAATTACCATTCAGTTATTGCTAAATGACTATTTGATTATTATACAGTCATCCATTAGTTACAATCGGATCACCATTTAATCATCAATAAACCTCTTTTGGTTAACATTATTATGACTTCTTTTAATAATTCATCTGTAATAAATATCAAAAGAAAATTAGTTTCTTCCTGTTCTTCCTGAATTACAAAACTGCCAAGGAACATCATGAGAAAATGGCAGAATATTAGGTAAATATCATAAATCCAAGTTCCAGGTGCTGAAAATTCACTGCAGCCTACTACCTCATGTGGATTTGGTGATAAACGAGGGCAGCATGATGGGTAAAAACCTATCAGTCTTCCAGACACAATAGCTAGATTTGAGATAATTTTTACTGTGCCACTCCAGTTTCATCCTCGTATTTGTTTCTGCTGCTGTATATTTTCATTTATGTGCATGCAATTTCCTTAAAAAAATGTTTACTTAAGTTTGATGGTTGGCAGCTTTGCAAAACTAAACCAAACTAACTTCCTCCATAACAAATCTATTTTGCATATTCCCTGGTGACTGCATAATATGAAATATTTTATTTGAAGTTTTAATTAATTTTAAATTAAAATAAAAAAAAAAAAGATGAAATATTTTATTGCCTCTTTCAGTTCAACGTTATATTTGCCAGCCTTGCTGATCAAGCCAACATCATTTACATGATGTATCTTGTTATTTTTTTGTGGATTTTGGCTTTGAGACATTAGCAAAATTACACCTCTACTTAATTCCACCTTTCTCTTCTTAAAACAAGCTCCTCCTAGGTTTAGGGTCACAAACTTTCTAAAGAATAAATAAATACTATGGTCTTCTCGTATAAAAGTTCACACTTACATGGTGCTGAAAAAAAAAAAACAAGGCTAGAGAAGGAAAATTTGTATGCAGATTTAGGTTATTATAACATAGCTCGTGTATAAAAGAAAGATACTGCAATACACTGAAATGTGGCATGTTTCCAACAGCTCCGTGGAGCAGTGCCATCAACCCACCATTTTGTGGTACACAAGACTGGCAGAGAGTGGTCCACAAAAAAATCCTCTTTCTGCTTTCTTTTGTCTATTCCAAATTACTCATGGCTTCAGCAGATAATTCTGATCTCACTGTACTCTTGTTTCTTTTAACTTGGCATCATGGATGAGATAAGCAGTTATTCCTTATTAGACAAGTGTACTTCCAGCCCAAATGGTTACTGGTTTGGCATCTCAAGGACAGCACCTCAAAAGGATGATGCTATTAACAGTGTGACTGTAATACATACAAGATCAAAAGTAAATCTGTAGCACTGTATATTATTTTAGGGAATATATCCACATTCCATAGGACACTAAAGGCTAAAGAGTTTTACAGGTGGCATCAAAGTTTCCGCTCATCTGTTTATCACTTTGCTCCTCTGTCCTCCTCAGTGGAGAAGCATTTAAGTATGCATTTTGCTTTAGAAATTTTAGGGCAGCTGACAAATATCCTTTCCTTCTTTGAACTTTAGAAAGGGCCAAATCATGTTTTCTCCTGTTTTGAAATTTCTTCAAAACTGGCATTAATCCCTATATGTCATACTGTAGCTTTCTCTGGATAGATGTTTTGGGGGAAGTGTATCACCTGAGCAGGGAACAGGTGGTGAGTTTTATGAATCATATTTGTTGTAGGAAAAGGACCTCTCTAGAAGCCCTGGCTACTAAATCAAGAAAGCTGTTAAAATATGTGACTTTTTGTGTCTTATTGCTTTTTGTAACAGTTCTGCTTTGTATGGGAAGAGTTTGGTATATGGAAAGTTAATGTCTGAGCTTTTTCACCAGGCCTGTTGTCAGAAAAACTCTGGGATGAGCTCCTATATCCCACCCTACATCCAAAACCAAGTATAATGTGAATCTTCAGGGAACAGAGTCCTTTTGCTGCAGGGAAATTACTATTTTGTGATGTTTTCTGGATTATTCCCATGAAACGTGACTCCTGCAGAATTTTTCTTTTGATGAGGAAATAGCTTTTTGGTTTTGCTCTTGTATTACCAGCTGGAAATTCCACAGCTTTGGTGTCATCTGACACTGAGGGGACATATGGGTTCTTTTAGGGATCCTTAGCAGAAGGATGACGACATTAATTCACAGCTACAATTGAAGCTTTAATTCCTTAACATGATTTCATGATTAACATAGGACAGAATTTGTTATCAGAATGGCACAGGATGTCTACTAGCAGAATCAATATAATGCAATCTGTAAGTAGCATAATATAGATTTTATAACACAACTTGTGATTTCTAATCACCTGGACCCTCTGCAGATTGTGTCAGATCTTAATACGTCTTACCGCCTACACAGCAATCATAATCTAGACGTGAAATTTATATGAAAAAATACAAGTTGCTTAGATTTTGAAGGAAGCAGAGGACAGCAGAGGTGTCTCTGGCCATTGTGAGGTCACAAATCACTGTCCACAAGCCATTCTAATCCAGATTCTCCACTTAGGACTTATAACTGCTTGATTTTATGGAGTGTGCTCTGGCTGCTGCTACATTTCCCTGTTCTCTGGCAACACCATTACCACCACCAGTCTGAGTGCCTGGGAACTTCAAGACAGGTGAGGAAAGGAGTCATCAGCCAGGCCTCTAGGAACCTTGAAGCCAGTAGGGAGGGGAAGAAAAAATCTGTTTGCTTTGTCTACTTGGTTCCTAGGACCTTCAGGGATTGATAATGAAGGAAAGGGAACGGATACGTGACTTGCTCAGTCACAGAGAACAGATACTTGTCCCGTAAAACGGCATTACT
The DNA here is from genome assembly GCA_013397015.1 of Myiagra hebetior. NCBI lineage: Eukaryota > Metazoa > Chordata > Aves > Passeriformes > Monarchidae > Myiagra > Myiagra hebetior. The sequence goes on along the minus strand of VWZQ01013184.1, from coordinate 173,414 downwards.
TATGCTAACCACATTACCAGGGAATGGAAGCAGGGTGTACTGGTCACACTTAGTCATCAGAAACTCCTGGAAATGGAGTAATTTGCTTTCCAGAGGTCTGACATGCAAATTGTTTATTGTTTGCTTGTTTCTTTTTATAAAAGCCATCCCATATGCATAGATCATCATAAAATGAACATTTTATGAGATTATATGGCATAATGTGACCCCATATAGTCACAGAATCACAGAAAGTTCTGAGTTGGAAGGGACTCACAAGGATCATGGAATCCAACTCTTGGCCCTTCAAAGAACCATCCCCAGGAGTCACACCATGTGCCTGAGCGCATTTTTCAAATGCTTCTTCTCAGGCATGGTGCTGTGACCACTTCTCTGGGGAGCCTGTTGCATTGCCTGATTGGAACCCTTTGGGGGAAGAGCCTTTTCCTGATATCCAACCCAAACCTCCCTTGACTCATCTTTATGCCCTCACCTTGGGTCCTGTCACTGGTCACTACAGATCAGAGATCAGTGTCTGCCCTTCCTCTTCCCCTCACAAGGAAATTGCAACTGCAGTGGGGTCTCACCTCAGTCCCTTCCAGGCTGAACAGACCAAGTGACCTCAGCTGTTCTCATATGGCTTCCCCTCAAGGCCTTTCACCATCCTCTGGATGTTCTCTAGCAGTTTAATGTCTTATACTGTGGCACCCAAAGCTGCCCCAGCACTGGAGGTGAGGCTGCCCCAGAGCAGAGCAGAGCAGAGCAGGACAATCCCCTCCCTTGCCCGGCTGCCGATGCTGTGCCTGAGGCCCCCCAGGACACGCTGGGCCCTCCTGGCTGCCAGGGCACTGCTGGCTCATGAGGCTCATTGAGGTCAGAGGCTCATTGCCACTGACCAGGACCCCAGGCCCCTTTCCACGGCACTGCTTTCCAGCCTCTCATTCCCCAGTCTGTCCATACGTCCAGGGCTGCCCCATCCCAGGTGCAGAATCTGGCACTTCCCCTTGTTGAACTTCATATGCTTGGTGATTGCCCATCTGTGTAATTTATTGAGGTCTCTCTGCAGGCCCTTCCTGACTTTGAGCAAGTCAACAGCCATATCTCCAAACAATGATTTTTTCACAAACTGTGGACACAAAAGAGAATCTATGGTCTCTGTAGAAAACACATCTATGTCAGGAAGTCCTAGATCTGGAATGATATAAGAGGACATACATTTGCCAGATTCTTCCTCTTCCACAAAGATCAGTTTGTGACTTCAGATTGGCATAGAGCATGGGGATAGGAGGGCCTTGATGAGAGAATGACCTTTAAAGCCATCCTCACAAATCTTCCTTCCAGTTTTGCTTTCTTATTCCGGATTCCTTTAGAGCACGTACCTGCAATGACCACAGCACTAGATTTCACAGTGCAGAAATAAGGGGAGAGTATTTTTGTTAAGTGGAATCCAAGAGCCTGCCGGTCACATTCCCAGCACACTTTTTATTCCTTGCTGCCACTTTGTAGTTCACTGATTTGGATCTCCAAATCCTGCCATCTGTTTGTATCTTAGCCAAAATTAAGGGTGTTTAAAAACTTCTGATGCAGCCAAATTTCTCACAGACAGATTTTAAACCTCCTGATTCATTCACTGCTTGGCCTTGATTAATTCTTATATTTCCTTAATTATTTCATTTAGGAAATTTACTTGAGATTTATACTAGTAGACCAAAGATTGGAATTTGCTCACTGTGGTCATTCTGTTTATATATGTGCAGTTTATTGTGCCCATTATCTTATACAGAGGAAGAAAATGTAGATGTTGACTTTCCTGAGTGTTACCAACCAGCATTTGGACACCTTTTTTTTTAGTTTTTATATGTTTACATGTTTATAACACTTTAGAAGATTTTCTATCAAAGTTTTCTAGAAATTTTTAAATGCACGTGACATATTTTAGAACATGGGAGATGTATTAGGTAATTAACTTTCAGGTATGCAGTTCCTTGAGCATATGGTGATGGGTCTCTCAAAGTGCTTCAATTCAAACTACTGTAGTCATTCTGACTTATGATTAACCCATAGAAACTGGTGGGGGTATATGTACTTATGGTCTCCTTGCTATATCCATGGGGCCTAAGTGTCAAGAGCTGTAGCCAGAACTGGAGTGCCAGTTTGTGTATTATCACTGCTGAACTACACAGAATGTGTCTTAACCTGGAACACAAACAAAAATGTATTCTGTTAAATTAAGGATTATGGTTACGTATTGGGATGGGGAAAATGTAATATCTGATCTGTGCAATATGCAAGATGTGTATTCCTGAAGCCTGAAACCCTCTGCTGGTACCTGGTGTGTTAAGGGTCAAGCAGCAGGGCTGCCTCTGGTCTTGATAACTGGTGAAGCACCACAGCTCCTTCTCAGTCATGACTTACTGCTTGTTTTCAGAATCAAGGAACTTTCTTCTGAGATTTCTGAAGAGCGTGAAGAACAGAGCTTAGGGTCCTCAGAAGGATGCAGAATAACATCACTTTTAGGTCTGCAAAGGGTTTCTGTGGTGGGTGCCTATGCCCTTGGAAGAGGAGATGTAGATCCAAAGAATGTTTTCAGACAAAACACTGAACAGACTAACACCATGATACTACGATCATTTAGGCATACATTACCACTTCAAGTTAGATTTTGAACTCAAGGACAATGTTGCCAGTGTCTGCAGAGACCTATGAAAATACTAGATGAAGTTGAAGCAGAACCAAAATCCTCAAGTCCTATGGTATAGTGGCGGTAGACCCACTAGATTGTAGGAGTTGTTCCCCATTGACAGCATCTGAAGAAGGTAGTCTTCTGGGAACTAACTTTAGAACAAGACTCTGAAAATTGTCACCAGTTCTGAACAGTATGAAGCACATCAAACAGAATAATTCCATTATTCCATTCAGTTTTCTGTCATTCATTCCCTACACATGCAGATAATCCCACATTATTTTTAATGACATACAGGGTCCACACTATGCCTGATGTCAAAGGGAATGCTGTAGTATTTAAAAATTTTTAGAAAACTTTGATAGAAAATCTTCTAAAGTGCTATAAACATGTAAACATAAAAAAGCTAAAAAAAATAATGGTGTCCAAATGCTAGTTGGTAACACTCAGGAAAGTCAACATCTACATTTTCTCCCTCTGTTTAAGAAGAAGTTATGTATTGATGATAAAGCCAATGTGATAGAGGTAGATAACTTTTCAAATGCAAAAAAGAGACCTTTGTTTCTGAGAGCTGGTAATATTTTCACAGAACTTTTTTTAATCCTTGGAGATGTGCAGCTGGAAGACATACTATACAATTGCTAAAACTGGATACTATACAAAATTGAAAATGACCTTATCAATAAATTTGCTGAACTTGAGAACTCCAGGGCTGCTTTGTAGTTACTGTTTGTTTGTTTGTTTGTGGGGTTTTGTGGGTTTTTTTGGTTGGTTGTCTTTTTCCATTTTTTTTTAAAGTGACATTTCTACAAGTAGTGACTGTGTGCAAAGGAAATAGTTTTCCTAAAATTCCCATATAAGTCTCACAAACTTTAATCCCTGAAAACCCTCATTTTACTTTCCTGTAAATATGAAGTTCAAACATTTTGTATATAATGTGTGGCCCTAGGACTTTATTTCAAATTGCCAGTGTTTCAATAAACCAGTGAAAAATAGAGCCATCTGCAATCTGTATGCTGAGCACAGAAGTAAAATTACACTTTAATGCAACCGTGAAACTGTGGCATTCCAAAAATGGCATATTGCAATGTGTCCTAGAGCATTAGATATCCGTTAATCTTTTAGCAGCTTTTTGAGCAGGACATCTCTTTGAGCATGAATGCTTATTTCCAAAGAGACCATGCCCTTGCCTTAGGGGAAAGGTTATGAAGACTACTGAAGAAATTTGTCAGGACACTAGATTTATTGTACTTCTCTTTTTCAAAATGTACCATGTAATCGCTAATCTCTGGAAAACTTTGATTTAACATGTCATCTAAAAGATATTACTGTATTATTGCTAGCACACTAGCCAGGATGCAAAATACAAGAGTGTGAGTAGAAGGAATATGTCCCAGATTTTCAGACATGACTGGCTGCAATCTCCTGACACAGCAGCGACAGTGGAACCTTCCAGTCACACTCTGTCCTGCATGTTTCGCTATATAATCTCCACTAGCATAATTTTCAAGTACTAAAAAGCTGAAATTTTCCAAATATTGCTTCAGAGAAGCAGACATTTTGTGATGATAAAACATCCATTACTGTAACTTCAAATGCCTGCATTTTAAATTTCATTTAAATCTTTTGACTGAAAATAAGAAACTGGAGTAAATTTAGGCCCACTGTTAACAGGCTTTGTTTTTTCACATAGTATTTTTTTTTTTTTGCAAACATACAGGACTGACAACTCACCAGTGGGAAGCTATGACTTGTGTATCCAAATCTCAGGTTTGTAAAAGCTTTGATCTATGTAACTCTAGAGAACTGTATCTAGTCAAGAGATTTCAGAGAAAGAAATCAAAATGGCAAGACACTACTTTATAATTGCAAACTAGGAACACCAGAGTAGGACGTTCACCTTTTCACAATCAAGTTGTGCATCTGTTGCCAGATAAAAAGTGCTGTCTATTCCCTCTGTAATATAAGTTACTTTCTTCCCACTCTTCCAAGTGACAATGATAAAAAAAGTATGTCCTTTTCAGTCCTGATTACAACACACTCATCTACAATTAGTCTTTACAGGTGTCTACATAATCAAAATATACTTCTGGTTTTTTTTCCTTAAGAATAGGGCTTGGAATGCCATGCTTTCAAGATGTGAAATGCCATATAATATGAAACAAAATCCATTGGCTGAAGGAATTTTAGAGTGTTATAATATTAAATTTCATTTTATAATGTCAAAGGTTCCATAGGCAAAAATTTGCAACAGTTAACAAGTATGACCTTTAAATTAGTCACGTGAAATTCAAGGCATAAACTTTAATATTCACTCGTGTACAACATTTTTTTGCCTAAAAATCCAGCAGAAGGAATGAATCCACCAGTCCTTAAAAATATCACACTGATGAGTGATAGTGAAGTGATGGTGCAAATCTATAACACTGACTTACAAGAAAGCAGAATTTGGCCAAATGAAAGAGAAGATCCTTAAAATAGTTAAGATTTCAGCTCCTAAATCAATCATTGAACATTTGCAGTGGTAAGTATATCAGTAAACTGCTGCTTTTCATTTTAGTTTTTTAGGACTTTCTTAGTTTGGGAAACCTAATGGGTTAAATCACGATGAAAATAATCTTGTTAGATCAGTTCACACATTTGTACCATATAGAAGTAGATGATAACCAAAGTCCTTTTAGTTTGTTTTTTTTGTTTCAATTGAAGTGCAGATCTTATAGTCCTTGCTAGCTACTCTAGATCAAGGATGCTTGAAAGTAGATTTTTCAAAAAAGGACAAAAATAGCACATAAGAGAATATGCTTTAAAAATAAATGAGCCTTGGGAGACCAAGACTCACCTCTATTGTCACCTATAAAAATACAGGAATTGTGAAACAGTTATGTCAAAGATTCCTGCTGCAGCTTTGCCATAGAATACGTGAGACATATTTACTACAAGACATGCGAAATTTTCAACTAGTGCTTCTCATCAAAACTTAAGTTCAAGTATGATCTCTCACAATTCTTCAAAATTAACATATCTATGTACCTAAGAGTTCGCTCGATTTAAATTCATTATTTGGTATCACCATATATTATTTTGATGCAGATTATTTTATAAAATTGAAAAATGAGTTTATGAAGTCATAATAATCCAGAGTGGTGGCCTTTGGTCTTTAAAGTACTAATCTTACTGTGTGAGTTCCAAAGAATATTTCAAAGTTCCATTTAATTCAGAAGAACTGGGTATATGTTCTAAGTCATGCATATCAGAGTTATTCAGAAATTGCTGATATTGAAATGCTGTTTGTAGTTTTAGTGTTTGCATGTGAAAAAAAGATACTGAAATAAAAATTAGGACATAAAAATTAGCCTTTGTGTGACTGAATGTGTGGAAAACTTATCAGGAGGCTTAAAACAGCTCAATGTGTTAAGGTCTCCAAAAAGAAAACTCTTGTTGAGTTGCTTACTGTATCTAAGTGTATTTATATGGAGAAAATACAGTCATAAAGCTAGACTTTTAAGAAAGGAATGACAAAGTTTAATGTGAAGAATCTGAGGCCAAAAAAATTTAAATAGGAACTCAGGTATAATTTTAGTAGTGAACTGCAACATGTTTCTTAGATGGATGCAGTTAACTCACTGGTCTTAAGATGACCCCAGACATATATTTAGAGGATGTGCTTTGAATAAAACCAAATTACTGAGACTCAGCACAGTGGTAAAAGAATGAAATATATTATCTAGTGATATGTTTGCAGAGGGACTGGATGACCGTACAGGTTGCTGGTCCTGAATTTGTGAACTATGTGTACATGACCAAATTGCTTACAGAAATAAGAAACACTGAAGGTATATGCCAGTCTTCAGTATTTTTTTGGGTATATTTTACTTTTTGGGACCCAAAATGAGCAATTTGATTTTCCTTGATATTAATAACCATTTGGGGACTTAACTGAGTTAGTTAAATAATAGAATATATTCTACCATTAACAAACTTCAATAGTTAATTTTTTTGCTGCATTCTGCTGCTTTTTTCCTCTGTTCTTTCGTTACTACATAATTCAAGGGAAATGCAGTGCTACACTGCAAAACTGTTTTAATGTTAGATTTTTCCACATCATAAACAAAAGAGATGCTATTTAATATCTTAAGGAGGATTTAATTCATAATGGTATCACTTTACATTTATATTGGTATGCATCTCTGTTACCTGTGAAATGTTCACACTCTTTAAGAATCACTGCTCACTGTTTATGAAATGAGGTCTTATGAAAGATTTTAGAGTTAATTACTGAACTGTGTTCCTTTGTTTCAGCAGTTCTGTGGAAAGTGTGGAACTGGAGAGATAGAGGGGAGCACTGCTGGGGACAGCATTGTGTCTGTAAAGGCACTGCAGCAGAGAGTTGTGTGTTGTCCTCCCACAAAAAGTAGATTGAAGGGCATGCAAGCATGGGAGAACCAACTGTGTCTAACATGAAAATCCGTGAGTTACTGTGGTTTCCATAGACCACTTGTTATGAACAGAACCTCTGCAATGCATTGATAAAAAAATTCATGTACATGCAGCAGTTTTTTTCCAAATTTACTGAGAGATGTGGCTGACAGTCCCAATCCAGTACTCCCCACTGTTGTATGTAATGGCTATTGACTTCACACGAGCCAGGTATTTACTGGTTTTATTTTTCAAATGGAAAATTATTGTACACATTACAATTAACCATAGATTTTTTAAAGAGTTCTGTTTAGTGGCTAATTCCATAGAATTACAGTAAGAACATGGAAATTAAACTGGCCTATCACTCCCCACAGAGCCAGTCAGCTCATGGCTCAAGCACTGGAATGCTTAGTTGGAACAGCACCATAATCTGCTTTATGTTCAGCTACTGTCTGCACAACTGAGTAATAAAAACCATAATTTTTGAGAGAAAAATGTACCAGGTAAAATACAGCTTGCAGCAGATTGCCAGACAGGAGATGAAGACAGAAACAATAGTTTCTTACTGAAAATTATTTTTAACTAAAGGCTAATCAGAAGAATGTGTGGAAAACCTTGACAACTCTTCTACTAAATAGCATTCCATGAAAAATCCTATGTGTTTATTGCAGATTTCTGAAAAATAAAGATGATTCATTTTCTTACAATTAATCTATTCTTTAACAAAGAAAAAAATTTTCCTGGAAGCAATTCTTTACGTCTCAGAGATCTCTACATGACTTGTCTAGGTTCTAACATCTAGTTACAAAAAAAAACCTCGTTACTGCAGCATTTTCTTTTTTTCAGGATTGGGTTTTGTCTTTTTCTTTACATATCAGAAATTACTTAAATAGTCTGAGACACAGCTTCTGTGTGACAACGGTATATCCAAAATAATGAGTAGAAATTAGTGAGTTGGGATGTTTAGAGGGCAGTATTGTTAAAACCACGACACCTATTTTACTTTCCCTCTTATTATTTAAATGTCACTATGTGCTAGCATTGTACAGCTGGAAATAATAACCATCTTCAATTACCTCATCTTTCATGCTTGCCAAAAAATACATGCAATAGCATGTTTAATTCATCACGTTTTGTTTGTACATTAATAAAAGGAAATTGCACAGACAGGAACAGCAAAGTATTGTATAGCAGAAGTAATGAGTAGACAGCAAAACGTCTGATTTGGAAGTTCAGTGTTCATTTGTGGTTCATATGGACCTAAAATAGAGTGTGGTTTGAAGCAAAGTGTGGCTATGCATTCAATATTTGCAAAATAAATTAAAGGTATAGCTCAGTTTCCTTAAGCTTTTGTTTTAAATTAGTAACCTTTGCTTCTGGAATTCGTGGTAGAGCCATCAGCTGGACTACAAAGTTGTTACCTGATGTGTTGAAAACCTTTTTGAGAATTTTCTGAAGAGGTTGTATAAAAGAACTGGACTATATGTGACAGGTGAGGCCAAAATTTATCACCTAAGGTTGAAATCAGTGTATTGTATTCTAAAGGCTTTATTCTTATATTGTTCTGTTGAAACTATGGAGACTAACGGAGGTACCTCTGAGAGAAAAGTATAAATCAGGTCCTTTTGCATTCCAAGATTGAAACTCTAAATGGTTGACAATTTTTGTTGCCTTTCTATTTTTGTCTAATACATATGTTTTTTTTTTTTTTTTTTGCTCACACTGCTGAGGTCTTGGAAAATCTTTGAGTTGAAGGAGAAGAAAAAAGACAGCTATGAGAAGAATTAAAATTGATCTTGATTATTATAAAACTTTATCAGAACCTAGGCATAGGAAGGAATTGGAGAAAGAAAGAACTGGGAATAAAATTTAAGTTTATTTGTGCAAAAAGGAAATTTTCCAGCTAATTCCCAGCAGAAAATACAGTTTTCAGTAACTCATTAACAGAGAAAATTTAGTAGAACCCTAAAGTAACACCTGAATCCCAAGCTTTTAATGAGTTCCTCTAGAAATCAATCCTTCAACTATTAAAATGCAGAATATTTTCTTTCTCATGACACAAGATGGTTATTTTGCTGTTGGGACCCTGAGAGTGCCTGCCCATGCAGAGAGAAAAATAGGATGCTGCACTGCTCTCTCGCAAGTGCAGGCAGGGGCTCAGGTACAATCTGTCCCTTTAGGTTGTCTTAAATAAGCTGTGTGTCTTTCCCTTTTGCAGAAGAACACAGCAAACAAAAAGAGAGTGGAAAAAGGTACATCTGGGAAAGGGGACACCTCTGAAAAGGCACAGTCTTTATGGCTTAAGGAGAAATTTAGTTAGCCTCTCTCATGCAGTACTCACGTCTCCTTCCTTGAGTATTGTGGTGTACTCTTTGCCCCTTCTGCAGATTAAAAAAAAAAAAATCTAGCACATAATTCCAAAACCCAATTAAGTCTACTATAGAATTAAATTTAACAGTTTGAAATGTATAATGATTTAGTCAATTGTAGATTATTCATGCTGGATTTAGATATCTTATTCTGAAAAATTTGAGGTTTTTTATGTTCAAATAGTAATAGGTCAACGGATATGAAGTTTCACATTGAAGGAAAGTAAGTTTCTTCATATAGAATATTTTCTGTAGATTAGCTGGAATTGCATCATGTCAAACTGCCTTGAATCTCTTCTTTATTTTCCCTCCGTTGTAAATAACATGTCCTTTTAACATAGATTATTAATCCTTCTTTGAAAGTATCCCCACATGATCTGTGTTCATTCTAATGCAATTGGTGAGGGTGCTGAAACAGCTGTAGTACACTACACTGCACTAATACCACACCAGCAGCTCTTTTGCTGGCTACAGATGTCAAGTTATCTCCTAATCTCCTACTCATCTGTGATCATAATGCCCTTGTATCACCTAATAGATTTAAATGCCATTTATTTGTATGTCTTTGGACCAGAATTCACATACTGTAGCATAGGATTGAGATACACCTTGTCCAAGAATGGGAATAGTTCGTGGGATCAGACTGTCAGGGAAAGAGGGCATATAAAGCCTTCCAATGATCATTTAACATATTACATGTACACTAGCACCTCCAAAGCAGACATCACAGACAGGATCCTAGTGTCTACTGATGCAACTAAAATCGTAAGAGCAGCAATTACATCTGTGGAATATCACTGCAGAGTATAGAAACCCAATTTCCATTCCCTTCTACTCCAATATACAAATGTACAACAACCATCCATCAATTGTGCATTTCATATTTGTTACCCTTGTTCTTGCTGTGGTTTGGGGTTTGTTGGGATTTTTATTACTTTTTTTTCTCTGTTTCATCTGTGTAAAAAGAAAGTCTTTCACCAAAGCAGCTGATGACAGAAATGAAGTGTTACACAATTATTCATAGCCTTCTAAGGCACAGTGAAAATCTTCAGGGAAATGAATTCCTCAGAATGAATTCAGATGCACATTTTATTCAGCAGGAATCCTAACAAAAATCTGCCCAGAAACTGTAGGATGCTTGTGGCATGAGATATTTTCATATATTCTCTGATTAATATAATTGAACCCACAAACATAATCTCTGTGGATTTGGTCTGGACACTCCTGTCATCTTATGAGATGAAGTAAAGGTCAAGAACAGATGCATGAGTCCAACAAAGTTGGTTTATAATTCAATGTTGCTTGTTGCAAAAAGCCAGATTACCTTCCAAGCATCAGGACATCATCGGGTTTTTTTTGACAGAAGTTTTCTAAACCAGTAACTGCTAGAGGTGGAAAAGGAATCTTGGGGAAGAGCCACTACATGAGTCTGCTTTCCCTACAATCTTCACCAAATGCCTGCTGCTGGGCAGTGGTGGAAGCAGGACCCTGATCTAACTATTGCACTCTGTTTTTATGGCTGACAGCTGCCCCAGAAGTTCCTGTTGTCATTGCTGCAGTCTGAATGCAATGTTCTTTTTCACACTGAAGGGGATGAACACTGCACCCCACTGAGGTGGGTCAGAAAATAGGATTACCCCATCTCATCTGTGAGAGGTAAGGAAGCTCCTTACCTCTGTGAAACAATGTATTTGGGCCCAGAAATCATGTCATTGAGCTATTGCTGTGTTGACACAAGAAGGGAAATTAAGTATTTCATCTCAATTTTACGGTAATATGTCAACTCACTGAATGAAGCTTAGTGAAGATAGATTAGATCTACAACTACTTTCAGGTGTTACCATGCCATAGACACTCAGTTTCTTGTGAAACAATTTTATTTTTTAATGTAGAATTTAATGAGGAACAAAAGGAGAAACAGATAATTAGTGCTAGATAAGATTTCCTCAAAGATAAGATTTCCTCAAAACAATGGTTTTTCAGTTGGAGATTAGATTTCACCACTTTTTCAGTCCTATTTAACTTGAGTTTTCACTTTGGTTTTGCAGTACATAGCCCTGCACTTAGTGTTCTTGACCTGTAGGTCAAGAGAAGGTCAGAGAATTTTTAAAAGGTGCAGAGAATTTTTAAAAGCAGAAAAACAGAGAGAGATATTTGATACCAACCACAGTCTCAAGGACCTCAGAGGCTGAGGATTGTGGTTGCTTTATAGAATCACAGATTCATAAGATGGGTTGAGTTGGAAGTGACCAAAAAGACCATCTCACCCCAACCCCCCTGCCAGATGCAGGGACACCGCCCAGTAGATTAGATTTCTCAATTCCNCCTCTTATGCTGGGGACACCAGGGCTGGACACAGTGCTCCTGGTGGGGTCTCACAGGAGCGGAATAAAGGGGCAGAGTCCCCTTCCTTGGTCTGCTGCCCACAGTGTTTTGGATGCAGCCCAGGATTCCCTTGGCTTTCTGTGCTGTGGGCACTCACTGCTGGCTCATGGTGAGCTTTTCATCAGCCATCACCCCCAAGTCCTTCCCCACAGGGCTGCTCCCAATCACTTCTCTGCCCAACCTGTGGGTGTGTCTGGGATTGCCCCAGTGCAGGTGTGGGACCTGGCACTTGGCCTTGCTGAACCCCATGAGGTTTGCATGGTGCCAGCTCTCAGGCCTGTCCAGGTACCTGTGGATGCCATCCCTTCCCTCCAGCATGTCCCCACACAGCTCAGTGTCATCAGCAAACTTGCTGAGGGTGCCCTCGATCCCACTGACTGCATCACTGACAAAGGTGTGGAACTGTATTGGCCTCAGGACTGAGGCCTGAGGGTTTCTCTTGCATAAAGCAAAGAGACATTTTGGATGGAAGAGCCTCCAAAGAAAACGAATCCTTATGACCTCAAACATTTCCTCTGGTAGAGCTTAAGTAAATTCCAAATAACTTGTCTCCCTCTTTCTCTTTCAATTTAGCATTGACAAGGGCACTTCTTGTGTCAGTTCTTCATTATTTGTGGTCTCTGCACTCTGTGAATATTTGTTTTAGTGTCTTTTAACAGCATATTTTTCTTTAGATACCTGTATGCAATGTTTGGGGTATAGTTAATCACTTGGGAGTGGGAGTTCTCTCTTTTCCTTAAGCCACAGATTAAGCCACATCTATGCTATTTTTAGGAAACTTCATTGAGACACTCCTTAAAAAGACTACTTTAGAACTGCCATAACCATTTTTCAGAAACAGAAATATAATACTTTATGGCTTACCGAGACTTTTGGGAGCAAAATCTGATAAACAATTGCTAATGAACAAAATATTTTCAAAATACTCAAACCCAAGATTTCCTCTTATCAAAGTTTGCATAAGTCTTTGTATCACTCTGGAATACCCAAGCTTAAATCCCAGGGTTTTGTATGTATATAGAGAGGCAAGCAATTGAAATAGAAATTGTCAATATTGCTTTTTGGCATGACTTGGTTTGGTCATTTGCAATTTTTAAGCATAAAAGCCTCAGAAACAAGTCAAATATATAAATAGATATTTTTAAATTGGTCAGTCAATTATATCCCATGATACAATTCAGTATAGAATTCAGAATTGTTTTTGATTACTCAGGGAACATTAGCATCTTCTATTCGGAAACACATTAGCAACATCTAGTTTTAGTGGCTGCGCACTAAGATATGAATATCTGAGGACTCAGGATTGTTCTTGGGTGTGGTTTTGGTTGAGCTTTTTAAATCTTTTTTTGTGGGGGAGGTGGGGGGAGTGTGGAGGGACAGATGTAGAATGAACTTCAAAGAGTCTGAGGGCCAAATATAGGGCTGTGACAGAACGTTACCTGTGACTGTGACTGAGGGTTTCAATTCCTCATCTCTTTTAATTATACTAGTCATCAAGACACCTACATGAGAAGTCAAGGTGGTAAAGCTGAAGACAGTATGTTTGTTTAGAAGTGACCAAAAACAAACTCAGATAGAAAAATTAACTTCAAAATTCTTAAATACTATTGTTGTATCTCAAGCCTGTTGAGTACTCAGCAATAAAGTCTATCTTTTGAAGAGCTATTCTATTTCTTTTACACTTTGGTGGGGTTAATTGTTGCAGATGACTTATTTTATGGGGAAATACATTTTTGTCTTTGAACCTAGAAATCTTGCCAAAAAATTTGGATTCACCTTATCCATTACTTCAACAAACAGAAAGCTAGGTATTTTATATGTTACTGTTGAAGGGCCGTGTTTATATTACACTGGAGATGTGTGCTATTCTATAAGAGGCTTGAAAGAAATTATGCAGCCATAGGGAATGCCTTTCTAACTTCATAAGCAACAGGGGACCACTCAGCAGGCCATTTGTTACAAACTCTGTAACCTTCATAAAATACCTTTAAACATCAACTTGCAAACATATGTCAATGTAATATTATTTTAATTGAGTTTACCTTGGCCTCTTTTGTTGCTTCATAGTTTAATCTAAAAAAATGTGAGGCAATGCAACAACAGGAATATATTTGTGAAGTCCAGGAGTTTAAAGGCTTCTACTGCTACTGATAAAATTTCAGGAAATTGGAAGTTTAGTAGAAATCATGTGAGCATTATAATGCTTTTTCTCTAGAGATGTTTCTGAAGATCTGAGAAGTCAGTAGAAGAAACATGAACACTTGGAATCTAGCTTTTTTTGAAACAGGTCTTGACCTCAGTGACAGTTGAGTAACTGAGTTCAAATAAAAATATAATACAACTCTATAATATTTTCTTTCTAGTCTACTGAGGAATTTTAAAATCCTTAGTGAATTCATAGGATCTGATGATTTCAAAAGAGAGGTGTTAGAGAAACAGAATGACTGTCCCCTGTGCACCTGTCTTTTGCACCTAATACAGAGTATTTAGAAAATGTTTTAATGTAACTTATGTACAGACATGCTCAGTGTATCTGTTCAGAGACAATCCTGATCTTCTAGGCTGTAGGAATGTCCATGCAGCATCTCTCTCACTTAATGATACGTAGCTTTCTTTTTGCTGCTCATTAAGTTATATATTTGTCTATTCAATGCTTATTCTGACAAATTATATTCTTTTAGTCTCCATAAAAATATATTCACTGAATAATTTTTTTAATCTAAAACCACGGTCTTTTGATAAGCACATGAAACATTCATTAACACCATCAACAACATTAATATATCCATATTACATGCTATACTTTTGAGTATAATGTCAATCAATCATATTAAAAGAAGTAACTTTATAATTAACCCAGAGACCATGTATTTACTTAGTTTTCAGAGCTGTTCAGACTCTCAAGGCTTGCTTCACTGATAAGTAATAATAAACAATTCTTGCAAAGACTGACAATCATGTAAAACAAATGAAAAATTAATCACCAAGGAACAGTTTGACGCTTCAATACAATTCTCTTAGTTCAATTTTTGCAAGAACAAGAGAATTGATATTAATATCTTCTGAAAAGCATTTCAATAAACTCAAGTGTGGATCCTAGAGAAACAATTTTTTTTTAACAAAATGATTTCTGGCAGTTAGTTCAGAAACAATCTGAGGATGATTTTATTCTCTGCAAATCCTGAAATAAAGATCATTCTTTTAAAATTTGCTGCTTGGTAGTTTACTTGCCAGGGAAAATGTGAAGTAGATTTTGCTCTTGTTGTGTAACTGGGGTGTAATTTCTAAATCTTGGCAAGACATGGGTAAAAATTATGTCTCCCTTTATGATTCTCCCAAGCCTTTCCTCTTTTATATTTTTATTCTCATACATCTGTATCTAACTGGTGTCTCATATTTTGTACTGAGTTATTAATACGTGGTGCATGAACCATCTTTTTGTTATAAACTTGTATAACTGGCTCTAAGTGCACCACTTGGGTACCTGTGCATTACTGAGGTAGAAAATTCAGGTCCACTCAGCCTTAAAATTGAAGGCTTATTTAACCAGCTTGGTTGCAGCATGAGAACTTATGTAACCACTGACACACAAACAAATTGTGTGACTGACATTCATTTTGGTACATCTTTGATTTCCCAACCAGAATGACCTGTTACCTATTTACATCTGCAGACAACCTGTGACAAGATTCCTGGGCATCTTGATCTCAAGAAAAAAAATGTCTGTCCTGTCTCTGGATTCACAATGTCTCATCATGAATCTCTAAGTCCTTTTGTCACTAATCCCTTATAAAGTATAAATTAACAGGATGCAGTTAAAATAGCTTCTTTATGACTGCTTAAAGTTTGCACGTAGGAACAAGGTCGACCTCTTCAACAAAGAAGCAATGTAAAAAAAGCTGTTTACCACAGATTGGAAGAATCACACTGAGTTTCATTTCCAACTGAGGACAGCAGAGAAAAAATACAGTTCCTTTTTGGGTTTCCAACAAAGAGCGAGCTTTGTACTTGTGACCAAAATAGCCCAGCAGCCATCAAAGAGCTGCTCAGAAAGGTTTTACAGTAGTTCACCACACTACCCAGTTTCTAACTTTTGCCTTTTGGCATCCATCTCTTCAAACATTGATTTGTAGCACTATGACAATGTTTATCATTATTTAGTATTATTTATGGTAATTTTCTGGCATATTTAAATTTCCAACTCGGAGCTATGTAGAAAATGGCTGGACTGAGTCTGGCAACAGTTGTATCTAACATTGTATATATCTCTTGATAGTTTCTCTATCAAACTGCCTTAGATACACCAGTCAATGTAATAACACTGAGAAGTTTACTTCTTATTTTGTGCTGTATTTCATCATAACTGATGACCAATTTTGTGTTTTCCTTGAGAACCTTGGGGGCTCAGAGGGTCTCAGTCTGTGCTGCAACCTTCTCCGTCGCTTGGGTTTGTACAAAATACAAGGCTGTCTATCATGTTACCTCCAAGTTACACTGCAAGTGGAAATCATTCCTACTCATTGTTACAACAGTTCAGTGGATAACGCACTGACTGGGGTGACCTGTATTCTGTTATTCCCTCTGTCTCAGGAAATTCAAGTCTAGGTCTTCAATCTCCAGAAAAAAATCACCACTATAACTGCAGGTTATAATGATAAAAAATAAAGGAATTCTCTGCCTCTTCTGTTGAAAATGTTCTTCTCTAATTTTAGACAAAGAAAAAAAAACAAATAAAAGAGCAAAACATTTGTCTGAGCTGTGAAAACCTGTATGTGAACACAATTCCCCTGTAATAGCTAAGGAAAACTTGGCCTTAGCCTATACTCCAGCAACCACTTACGTGTTTTCCATCAAATAGCCACTGAATGAAATATAAAAGTTTCCTTAGAATTGATTTTGGCTTCCTTTTTGCTAAGGAGAATGAAATAACCTCTAGACCAGGAGAAATCAAGCATATTTTTTTAAATCATTCTGGCTTGCTTTCAACTCTCTTACCCAGATTTTATCGTTATTGCTCCATGATTTATTTTGCCATTAATCTGCAAAGCTGTAATTAACACTGCAATTATCTTTCTTTTCCATTTGCATGAAAAAATTGAGAGAAGCATCAGAACTAGAAGCAGAAAACATACTGTGAGGTGACAGAACCCTAGAGTTGGATTAAAATCCCTAGACAAGTCTATGCTATATATATTTTTGAGCATCAGGAGATAGCACAGGAGTTGCCACTGTGCTTGTCATCATGATATTTGAATGCATAAACCTTCACTTTTTTTCATCAATAATAATACCATGCATATCCTCCAGTAGTAGTACATGTTTACAATTAGACAAACAGATTCACGCTCTCTGACCCAACTCATTGTTCTACTTGCTGGTTCCCAAGCTTAAATAAACTGAATAATGTTCTCTTCCAAGTTAATGTTAATAAAGGCCCTGTCCAGGCAAGGAAAACAAAACGTCTTCCCCATGATCACTGGTGTTTTCTTATGCTGAGTATTGCTCAGGGCTGGGTTTTTATTTTTATGAACGCTTGCTCTTGCTACTGCTGAGTTGCTCTAGCCTCAGCAGATGAATCCAGCTGCTCTGAGCTTCAAACTCTCCAATGCTGTTTTGAGCCTCTCAGTGTCTGGCTCTGGTCTCTGTCACAAAAAATTCAACATAGGTATGTATATGTCCACACATATAGTTATGCATATATTACACTTCATATTTGTCTATAAATGGAGACATAAATAAATATGTTATTTCCTTTTTTTTTTTTCTGCTGAAACCAACAAAAAGGGGCTGCTTTCAACAGAAGGGCCTCATTTTTGCTCTTTTCCTACATTTATCCACTGCAAGATGCCACTCATCCTGAATTTTTTGCATTAGCACTTAGGAAGAGGCTTATAACTGGGAAGATAGACTAACTATAGGAATGTTTCCTAGTTTATCCAATTTTTATGACATAATGTAGTTTTAAGAGATCTGGAGTAACAAGATATGAGCATCTTATAGCTATGCCTTTATTAATTTTAAAAGTCTATTGGATTGTTGAGTTATATTGTGTTTAGATCTGTCCACAGCTGTACTATTGACTTTGACAGTAATGTGATCTGGACATTTCCATGACTAGCCAAGAAGTGCAGACTATCATTATAGTCTGGATGTGCTTGCATAGGCACTTTTTTTGATTAAGTGTTATGATTATTTTTGTCCTTTTTTCTTGCTAAGATGCTTGTAATTAGCCTTAAACTTACATACCAAAACCCTCTCCATTCAGGTAATGAACGGGGGTTTTTTTACCTCTTTTACGAAAATTCATGGTCTTTAAAAATAAATATTTATTCAAATATGAGAAAAAAACAATTAAATGTTATATTAAATTTTGATGTCTTCCCTAGAATTTACAGAAGTTTTTTATTTTAATGGAACATCTTGCATTAAATCTTGAAAAGAATGTTCTCTCAAGGTATGAAAATATGAAGCCATCAAACTCTAAGCTTTTTGTGGTACAGATTCAGACATTCTTTTTGACAGAATTAATACAGCTAACCACACCCTATAGTACCCTGGGGGAAAATGACACCTTCTAAGAAAATGGGTAAATCTCCCTTGTAAATTTGGATTCAAACTGGATATATAAACTTTGGTCTTGCATGTCCGAGCACAATGCCTGAGTCATTCCACTGCAGTCTTTTCAGTCTTGACTTCTCCAAGTTGCTGTGGTGAATACTGCTCACCTCCTGAGGCATCCAGGAGCCTTTGCTATCCTCTGCCTCATGTGCTTCACTTGAAGCTAGAGGTTCAGTGACCTCATTGACTGCCTGAGTCATAATACAAACTAGGTCGTATGTACCCAACCTGAATGTCCTAATCATTGGACCCATGAATCACCTTCTCTAATTTTCTAGCCCAATGTCTCTGTTCAATTATTTAGAGAATCCATGCCCTTTTCTGCCACAGACAAACACAGCTGCTGATCAGAGCATCTAGCTGTAACGGGGAAAACTCAGGTTGAAGACCTTTTGCTCCATTCAGGTCTGTTCTTATTTAACTGCTTTTGGGTGCTGTGGGATAACCTCTCTACAGTTTTGTTTCCACAGATATTTCTGTCTTCCTTACAATCCAGTCTCAAGTTTATGAGTATATAAAATGTTACTAATTACATTTTCTGAGGTGGGAAAACAATTTCTCCTGTTTCCATCACCAGCATTTGAGGATTAGCATCTTGGTTTCCTGTTATTCATTCAATTACTTGTATTATATTTTCTGTTAGGCATCAAATCTTTTTAATGGGTAAAATGGAAGAACTGCTTAGGTGCTCAAGAAATATTATTTTTCTACATAGTATTGTTTGTGTTCCATATGTACTCCATATGATTCCTAAATTATATTAGTGTGATAGAAATAATTATTTTTAAGTGTTTTAAAATCACTTTCCTTGTCTGGAAGTATTTGACATTTAGTACGTTGTAAAAAACTATTCTGCTAATGTTGCTATCCTCCAGGATCTAAAACTCAGTAAGGCTCTTGAAACCATGAGATGTTAGAAAATATTATCTTTTGGTTAGTTTTTTCATTCTTTAAACTTTCTAAATTAGTAGAGTGCACTCAGGTTACATTTTCAAGCTTTTCTGTAACGTCCCTACAAGTGTAGGAATTCATGCTTATTAAAAGCAATAAACACTGAGACTAATGTATCAATTTAAGCCCAGAAAAGAGGACAGAAATCTCACTCAAATTTGCAAGGCTTAAAATAAAACAATTTCTGCAGGTTAACCCTCTATTACCAAGGTTCAGTGTATTTCTGTTGTAAAGTAGATCTGTTGAAGACTTGAAGATGTTTTATTTTGGATCATGAATTAACATTATATTGCCCTCCATTCATAGTGTTTTACAAGTAATGTTCACACAGTACTTTGGTATGCTCAAGTGTAAGCTGATTTATTCCCTGAATATATCCACCCTAACATTTTTGGCGTGTATTTTTCTCATTGTCCTAAATTCCAGAAACACTCAAAGGCTAGACAGGTTCTCAGCACAGAATGACAGCCTGAAACTACTTCCAAAACAGTTAAAAGTGGCAACCTGAATTTTTTCTCATGTCCATTAACCTATCTGAAAAGCTGCTGGGCTGGGCATGAGCAGGCATGTTATGTATTACAACAATGAGCCACTTACATTTTAACATGAGGACATGATTCAGAAAATCTTGGAATATCTGCTTGCATCAAAGGTAGCAGTTGGAGCTTTCACATATACCCTAGCTTACACAGGCCTCTTTTTTTTGGCAATCAGTGTAATATTTTTGCTCTCCTTTTTTTCTCATCTTTGAGATTTTTTTACTTGGGATATCATTTTTTAGAGAGTTTGGTGCTTGACTGCAATAAAATCAAAGCAGCAGTTTCTTTACCCTAGTGATAAGTTAATATCTTAGTACATGGTGAAGGTGTGACTGTATATTATTATCAGTCTTGGAGTGCTGCATGTTCAGGAAGAATTAGATTCAGAAACATATATTAAGGCAACATGAGGCCTGGAAGACTGCAGGAAGTAATGCAAGGGAAGGTGCCAATTTAGTTTCTACTGGCATCATTTAACTAACTGAACTGCACTTTCTATCTATAGACCATTTCTATCTATAGGAGATGGTTATTCCATCATTAAAGTTCAGTATTTCCAAACTCTGCTTTCTTCTGAGATCCAATATTAGTGCTCTGGTTTCTAAAAAACATGCACATCGGTACCAATAAATGTGCAGCTAGGTGAGCTACTCAGTATTTTTGAATGTCACAACACTGAGGGGCTTTATTTTTCAACTCCAGATCTGCAAATCTTGATCCAAATTTCCTTGCTTTCACTGAATCCATTAGGAGCACTGCAGCATCTTTCAAGCCTTCATCAACACTTACAAATGAACAATACACATTTTATTTTGTTAATACTCAGTTTCTCTGCTGGTTGACACTTCAAAGGTGGTCTGGTTGGAAAACAAGCCCAAAGAACATTCTGGTTTTGTTATTTTTTTTTTTTCCTTTAATTTCATACTATCTTGAGAACTTGCCAGATAGCTTCCTGCCAACTCTTCTATACTGCATGTATCATTCCCTTGTTCTGTCAGAATGATAAAAAATCAGTTGTGGGATTTAGGATCTGCTAAGTAATTAACATCATCTCAACGTTAACTGTGTAGAATATATTATGTTCTCAATCTGACTTGATCTGGAAGGTCAAGCTGTGCCCACCTGCTGCCTGCTTATAAGGACTCAGCACCAGGAGCATGGTTTTGACAGAAGAAGTAAATATATTCTTTATAGTGTATATAAAGACGGGTTTGAACTGCTTCTCTCTAATCCTATCTATCTAGCTGTCTACCTACATATCTCAAATACCCATTGCTTTAATGTCATGGTGCCATACTTTGTAAATTGCAGAGCCACCCAATAATTTGAGTCTTGATGTACATTCTTTTAAACTAGATTAATTCATCCTTCTCTGGTTTTATTTCTTTTAGGGAACTAGGATAACGCGTAAATTAGAATAATGAGCAGTATGGAATTGTACTATGAGAAAACTATTCCTTCGAACACAAAGAATTGGGGTTTTGCTCTTTCTATATTTCCTATTAGCTCCTTTCATCTGGGAAGGAAGTTATGAAAAACAATCTACCCGGTTATAATATTTCCTTGTGGGAGATCAAAAAACATTAAAGAAAAAAAACGACATGAACAAAAGCAGGTCACACTGCAGTTTTCAGTATAAACGTTTCCTTATGCAAGGAGAAATCCTCTGTAAAAGATATTTTCAAATACATCTTTCCCTTAAGAATGAGTTATCTTCATGAAGGTGAAGCCTAATAAATATTTGTATCTGAGTTTGGGTTTTGGGGAATTAAATGAGATTATATATGTATTTTATCTAACAAAAGAGTATCTGAGTGAACAAAGAAGGGGAGGTTTTCTATGCATTGGTATCAGAAACAAAACAAATTTTTTAAAGTATAAATTTCTGCAATTTTATGCAAAATAGCTGTTCACTTCTGCTTACCTCAAGAAAAACAGTTTGCCATAAAAAAAGCAGTTATTAACTCTTTTGTAGACACTTGGATAAGCAAAACACACTCATTTCTGATAACATTAGACAGACCTGCGCTGAAGTACTACCAATGTGAATATCATATGTTCCATTGCTGGGTCAATGTAGCCTTGTTCTTCTGTCCAGTTGAAATTAGTTGTACTAGAGAAAGTGATGTCACCCTGCAGAAGACACAGTATTAAGCATCCCAGGGTGTTAGAGAGCAATGAAATATACAATTACCCTCAACAGCAGTTCTACAAGCTGTGTGATTCCTATGCATTTACTGATTATCTTTATTTGTATTATTCTTTTTTCGGTAGTGGATATAAATTACATACCATTATGGTCCAACCGCAAATAATGAAATGACAATACCATCCATGCCACAGCACTGTCTGGCATTCATGTATCTCTTTAGAGGTGTTAAGAGAAAAGACAGGGTATTGCAGCTGAGTGCACTTTATGATGGAACACTCTAATAGAGATTTAATATATTTATCTGCCTTCTGAAGCCAGCAGCTATAGTAACTGCAAATGGCTGGCTGGCCACAGTTATTATCTGAGCAATCTAAGTAGTTATGTTTTGAGCTACAGGGTGTTGAAGATAATAGTTCACTCTAGACTAATGCCTACATAATGTCAGATTGCCTTCTCCTTTTTACTTGCTGGTCAAGCCCAGCTGATGATGATTGACTTAATGAGAGTTATAACCTGGCCCATAACCTAAGGAATAAGAGGGCTGTTTACACAGAAGAACAATATTATGCTCCTTGGGGAATTTGATGGATTTTGCTAGTTTTGGAGCTGTTTAGCTACTTGGACTTTTGTGGTACCTGTATCAAATTGTCAGCTGATAATGGTATCTTCAAGGGTTTACTGAAATCACTTAAATCTTTCACCTAAAAACAAATGAGTTCTTGCCCAAGATACGCAATTGGACATTCATCTTGTTATTACTGTCCCTTTCTCCTTTCTCTGTTTGTTTCGCTCCCATTAATGTGTTTCATTAGCATCCAGATCCTAATAAATCTGTCCTCACTGGATGATGTTCAGTTTCCATTACTGTATGCAGTGTTTGTATGTGCACGTGCAAGGTCTTTTTAAAAAGTCCTCCCCACTGTTCCCCACCTTTAGACTTAGTTGCCAGTGCATATTTCACTGCCTAAAACACCAGGTATGTTTCCTTGTTGGGCTAAAAGAAAGTGGCTATTACTCCTTTAAAGGCTCCCTCCCCCTTCTTCTTTGTTTGGCAGAAGAGGTCAGGGAGAAGAGGCATCACCTGAACTCGAGCGGCTCAGGTTAGACTTTCTGGGAGATTTTATGTAAGCATGACTAAAATGTTTAGCAACACTGCTCAGATTAGCATGGAGCGAAAAAGTCAATACTCTGTCTACACCATGGAGAGATCAAAGATTTTATAAAGAGGTAGACATAAAGAGGCTAATATTTTGGGTCAAAAATATTTGAAAATAAAGAAAAGAAAAATTAATTATCACAGTTATTTTCTCCTTAAACTTAATCTCTTTGTTGGTATGGACTGACCAGATATACATAAAATTGAGTCCACAACTGAAGTGTAGCTGCCACACCATACTGAGTAAATAATAAGAATTCTGTTTAGCTGAAATTCTAAAATCTTGAGGCAATAGAATATAACTTGTACTAAAGAGCTCTCAGCATGTTACGAAGTTAGGCTTTGAATGCAGAAGCTATATGAGTAGCCTTCAAAGCATCCTTATTTCTTCCAGAATGGTAGCATTCACTCTTTGTACATGGTGAGCCAGAATACATTTTGATAAAACTCTACTGACTTGGATACATTAATAACAAAATTAACTTAACCCCAAGATCTTTTTCGGGAAAAGGAAGCATTGCTAATTATTATCTTTGTTTATTTGTTGTAACAAGACTCTTTATCACCTTGCATCCTCTTTGAACTGGAGTAAACAATTCTACTTAACCCTTGAGACTGAGTACATTTTACCCATGCAGTGAAGAACATTCCTACTTTTCTGCTGTTTTTGCAAAATGTTACTGTGATTTTTGTGCTTTTAACTTATCTTTCCTACGTTCACTGATGATGTCAAACAAATTTTGTCCAGAGTACTGCCAATTTCTCTCTTCACGCTTCCTTTCAGGAAACTGTTCAGGATACAAATTTCTTTGGACCAGCCATGCCAGGGGTCTTGTAATACTTAAGGTGATTATTCTGCTCCTTTGTTCATTTATGCCCTTAGGAGCGTTCCAGAGATATGGGAAGAAAAGCAATTTGTGAATGTGTTTAAAATAGCCAACAACTCCATCAACATACCTGAAAGCTGTGAATCATGATAATGACTAATAATAATAATATTAAATAATAATAATGATAAAACCCCTGATGTGAATGGTGTGTATCTGGGTTCTTTTCTTATGTATTACCACCAGCTGAATGACTACCTGTGTGAGGCTTTTAACAGGGCTATTCATCCACTTAGTACTTGAATACTACCCCTTATGTCCTCTTCCACAAGCCAGTTTTCTCTACATAAGGGAGGGCTAAAGCTGTGTTATCACTTCTCAGCGCAAAGGGATCATTTGGTCATCAGCAGATCCATCTGTCCAGAAGGTGCTTTTCCATCCCTCTTGCTCACCAGTAGGAGAAGGAGGAAAAGATGACCCAAATGGTACTACTTATTGCTCTCAGTCCAGAAAGAGACAGAAGTTATGGCAATGATGCCTTGAGAACCCTTATCATGGATTAAAAACTATGCTGTCAAAAGGTAGAAAGAAATGGTTCTTTCACTGCCAGTTGAGGATAAAAATACCAAAAGGTTTTTGCTTTAGTGCTTTCAAATTCAATAATCATTCATCAGTTTGTTTTCCTTCTGTGCTAGGGAGGACAGGTAGTCAGAGCAGAGAATACAGATTGTTCTGGTCGGCTCCTGTTCAGCTGATAATTGTATACACAGCTGTATGTAGCCAGCGCCTGCCAGCAGAGGCCTGACCCAGACAATTAACCTTATATTAACGCCCCTAATGGTGATCATCTGTTGCCATATGCCTGAAGTGTGAGCTCTAACTCAGCAAGGAGACCATCTATTCCTCAAGTCACAACTGATCCTTGATCGCAAGGTAGAGAGTTTCAGTTGATTTTTAAAATGTTTGTTGGTAATCTCTTCCTTCTAAGGAAGAATAAATACCTTGAGTAAGACAGTAACTGTTTCAGGAAAATCTGTGGGATCTGCTTACACGGAGGCAAATGATTATACAATTTATTCTAAATAACTGCTTAGGTTTTGTGTTTCTCCTTGTCTAGAACTATATTCTACACTAAAACCAAGGACAAACTAGAAAAAATCCTTTTCTAGCTTATTTGCCATCTGGACTGAATCTGTTCACTGCCTCTGTATTGAGCACAGTTGTTTTTCTAGGTGTAGTGGTTGAATCCAAAAGCAATTTGAAATAGCCACTGTGTGCAGTAATTTTTCTTGTATTCAGTTAGTGATATTTAAACGTATGTGTGCTAAGACCAGTATTTGCTGCACCACTGCTGGTGTTAATCCTTGTTTATACTGTGAGTAAGCTGCCTGGCAGGTGTTACATTTTTATTTCAAATCTGTTGCTTTCCTGGGTTTATTTTTTGTATCACTGTCATCCTAAGAAAACTCACTCTTTTTTTTCTCCAGTAGCAGCTCAGGCCTGAATATGTACTAGAACAGCCACAGTGGAAATCTACTAAACACTAGCATTTCCATATCATTCATACAATCAAGAATAAAGTAGAATTGAAGCAAAGAGTGGATTAATAAGAAAAAAAAAGACCAGTGGGTATTTTAAAGGGTGTTCACTATCAAAAACAAAGGGGTCTTTTTTTTCCATCCCCAGTATCATATTTTATGTATGATGCTTCCATGTACCTCTTTTTCCTCAATCTATACATATGCAGTAGATTATTGATTGTTTGGGCAAGATACATCTAATGCTTTCTACTTTGCCCATTATCGTAAAATCTAGAGGGACTGAGAGGCTAAAATACATTTGGATATGTACTTGGATAAGAGCAGAGAAGTTTTATTAATGAAGCCCACTTTAAGGTTAGCTGATCAATAAATTTTAGTATGACTTACTTGCTACAACTGCAAACTGGGCCCTACAAAAAGTGTTGCATGCTAGATTTTGAAAGTCATATAAAATATGCTTGTTGCAGTGAAGTGGGTCAGATGATCTGAAGAAAAATAGAATTTTTTATTAATATTTCCCAGAGTTCTCTACCCTGAAATACCAACAAGGACTCCTTGGTCACTTAGGAGGTGGAATAAACTTTTATTCTTAAAATAAGTTAATTCTGTTTTTAAGTTGCAAAAATGTGGTGGCAAAAGGGAACATCCTGAGCTGTCAGTTGTCTATTAGAACCACTTTGTGTGTCTAACAGAAGATCACAGATGGCTATACAAATGGGAGGATTACTTCACAAGAAGGAAAACTCTATTAAATTTCTCTAGGTCATATTTGTTAAAGTCCCCATGATGATGACAGAGGTGTGGTAATTAGACAGCTAGGAGAGGAAAGGGAGAAAGCCTACTTTCATATTTAGGTAAGTAAGTGTAATGAAAATCTGGATGTGAAAATGTCTGATGAGATACGGAAATCCTATACTTCTGTTTTTGACAAAGCACAACAAAAGTGAGAATTTCTAGTCATTTTGGAGTGACCCAGAACAGTGCATCTGAAAATATCACAAAAACTTTTGTAAACAAAATTGGACATTGTATATTGGATTTGCTTACATTTTAACAGTGATTATATACAATATACAATTCGGGAATTAACAAACCTCTCTATTTAAAAAGCATATTACATTGAAAAGCTGGTCTTAAAAGGAAAGAGGATAGGTCTTTAATTAGCTCTTGATTGTAAAGGTGTTAACTATGTGAGGAGGAGAAAAGCAGCTTTTTTATTCTTTGCATGATTCCACCCCAAAATTCAGAGTTCATTAAAATTTTCATATCTCACCTCCCTCTCAAAGCATAAATTATCTAAAATCCATAACTATCCAGTCACCAAAGCCATAGTTATCTTAAAATAATTTTTGTTGTCAGGTACCTCTGTAGGTTGTCAAAGAATTATAATTAAAACCAGTTCTCCCACAAAAATTTTGAGTAATTTAAATATATAAAACACTGAGGCAGATGAGTTCCACAGGGAGAAAAATAGCAACAGTAGCAGGAGAGGAACAGGGCTAATGTCTCTTTTCCCCTCATCATTTTCCACTATGGAACCAGTCAATGGGAGAAAGACTTGTCCCTTTCTGCTTCACTTGTGGCCTGAATCTGCATGAATATGCATCATTTGGCCCTTTGGGGCAAGCATGTGGTCCCACTGCTAGAAAACAGAGACCACTCTCACAGAGATGATCCCATGGTCACCATATGAATCTTCTGTGGGGGGATAACCTTGAGCAAGCCCTCCTATTCTGAGTGAAATTCACCTCTGAGGTTTCAGGCTGACTTCCAGCTATATATTTTTATTTATTTATTTTATAAAAGACATAATGCACCCTAGAAAATGTGTAGTCATTCATCAGAGAAAATAAACTCTCGAATATGTTGAATGAAAGCCCTTAAGCTTCACCAGAAGTACTACCAAAAGGGATGGAATGAGAAATCAAAGAGGAAGCCAGTTGTGATGCCTGAGAATTTTTTGTGCGTGCAGCTATCTTTCTTTTTGACACTTGCTTTATTTCTGGGAAGCATCTTTTACTCACTTATTTCCTCTGATTTAATGCTGATTCGAGCAAAACCAAGCCTTTCCTCGTTTTTCTTACTCACTGAGGACTGCTTTAACATGTATTTCAAGGCAGTAGTTCTCGACTTGGTTCTGTGTTTCAGGCAGAGAGACTTCTTCCTACACACAATCCAACCACTCAATCTGTACACCAGGTGTGGGCATCTGTAAGCTTTCTGTGGCTGGATCTGTAGGTGTTGTGTGAATTTTAGTACCTGCGTAAGATGGGGTGCGTTACAGAATGAGTGACCATCTGTTTCCTTTCTCTGTCAATTTACACTGCAAGGCAGACTTACTTTAGCATGTTGTTTTTGCATTTAAGGGGCTGCATTTCAGAGACAAAGTGAGGTGTAGTCAACACCTGTGAGGGTGTTCCTGGAGCTAATGAAGCAAATTACTTTCTCATTCCAGGGACTGGCATCCTAAATATATTCATGCATAAATACGGTTGTTCAAAAATCCATTTTAGTATCTATGCTGTATCCAAGTGTATGTTTTCATTTGACTTTGGCTTTCCACACATAAAGTTGCCTGGCTGCAAAGCGTCCAGTGAGCAGTTATGGCACTTGTTCTAGAGGTACCACCTGTTGATCCAGATGCAAACAATCCTCTGTTTTCCAGGGTTTGGGATACAAGCACTATCCAGATCACTTTTTTATATTGCTGGTGACAAAAATGCTTACACCAGATGCATGCTGGCCTGATGTATCAGCTCAGAATGAATACAGCACTTCATCCTTTGGACCACCTACACAAACTGTAATAACTGTGAGTGAATTAATGTAACCTCTGTCTTTCCCCTCTTCTAATACATAGTCTTAAAAAATAAACATAGGAACAAAAACGCAAAAATGTGTTTATGCACTATCAGACTTACAAATCTGAAAACTTCAAAAATTAAGAACTGTAACAAATAAAATTTCAACAGCAGTATAAGTTTGGCCACAAGAATCCTATTAGCTTTTCTATTTGTGAATGTATGTACACAAAATAATTATTTATTGACCCATGAAAAACACGCATGGCATATTTAAAATACTATATATATGTGTGTGTGTGAGGGTGTATCTGTGTATGTGGGATATCACCAAATTAGAAGCATTGTGGGAAAATTAATAGAATTTTTTTTTCTTATGTGCTATACATTACTGAAGCACTAATTTTTTTTAATTGTCAGTAATTTGATCGGTTGGCTGTGCACAGTGCAGTGGTCAAATTCTTGTTCCATGGAACATGCAGCAAACACAGGCCAGCAATTCCTTGTTCATTTTTTTCCCTCCTTGCCTGACTACTTCTTGGCCTTGGTCACATGCTTGGATCTTTTTACCCTCGGCAGAGACCCAGCATGTTTACAGCATGTTTTAGGAGCAAAGTTCTGGAGAAAAACACACTGGACTCAACTGTGCTGACTATTGTAAAATTTTTACTGATGGAATATATACTGTTTTGAAGAAAGAAAATCATAACAATTTCTTATGTTTCCATTAGGTTGCATTACTGGA
This sequence comes from Myiagra hebetior, assembly GCA_013397015.1. Taxonomy (NCBI): domain Eukaryota; kingdom Metazoa; phylum Chordata; class Aves; order Passeriformes; family Monarchidae; genus Myiagra; species Myiagra hebetior. Next base: position 144,249 of record VWZQ01013184.1, on the reverse strand, counting down.
GTATTTGCAATGGATAGTTCTCTTCTTAGGCTTGTTTCTATTAGCAGTCCTCTCTTTCACAGATGGCATGAAGTTCTGCTTCTTTCAAAGTCATCATCACAACCACAACCAACATCCTTCATTCTGGGACTGAGCCCATGAGGGTTAGCAAAGCCATTTCCACAACACAGAATCTCCATACTGAAGTAGATTTTCCTGTAAATGCCCTCTTTGAATAATGGTCCTTCTTCATCATAACTGCACTGAAATTTAAGTTCACTGAAGTCAGAATTAACCCTTAAGTTGTCTTTATGCGCAAAAAAATTCTTGTAAATCAATCTTGCAGAATGAGAACTGTTTTTTTCACTCCATGGACATTTAATTTTTACTCCAAACTGCTTTTTCAAGTTATAAACAATTAGATGTTATTTTTACTCATTGAGTACAGAGATAATATCTAAAATTTTATCAAATCCCTCCATATCATGCTACTTTGGTAATTAGATTAACAAATACAGAAAGTTAAGACAAGCTCTGGCTCACAGCAAAAATAAAAACCCAAAGCTATTTAATTTAGAATGCTTCAAGTTGCTAGAGGCACCTCATGTGGGTCTTTATTTAAAATTTGAGTCTTTCCGTTGAGTTCAGTAAGCTTCACTTCAAGTCCATATGGAAAAAATGTCCCTCTAAATAAAACTATTCCACTTCTGTCATGACATTGTAGTAGTTACGGTAATTTTTTCAGACATTGTTTGGTAAATCTCGCTATAATATTTCTGTCTAAGTTAGTTCCCATTTTAGTCTAATATTTAGAGAATCTTCTCTTTTTCTATTTGCAATGTATCACATAAACATGTATTATGCTAGGATACGGGCTTAAAGGGTCAGCAGTGTTTTAAAAACAGTTGTCAGTCTCAAGTAAAACACCTGGTCTAAAGTCCTGTTTCCCTCCCTTTCTCCCTTCCCCCTCCTTTTTTTCCTAAAATATTTTCAACATCAGTACCACATGCAGGCTATGGTTTTTCTTCCTCTGACTTTAAAATGCTGCTATGCAAGAACATAGTAATTTAAAACTGGGATTTAGAAATAAAAACTGAATTATCTTTCCAAGTTACAATTCCATTTTTAACTAGCCTTACATCTAGGAGAAATAAACACACAGAAAATAAAGCAGAAGTATTTTTAAAGACTGTAAAAGTATTTACATGATATTAATAAAACTTCAAGGATGGTTTAGAAAGCAAAAATACAATAATAACTGGGGCTTTATATCTCTAGAACTGTAACTGCAGAAGCAGTGAACAGTTTAGGAGAGCTCTGCAACTTTAGTAAGCTTTAAAAATCACGAGGAGAAAAGCACTTTCTCCTGAACAGTTACATTAAAAACCTATACTGTTTACCTACCAAGCTATCAGAAAATTTTGCAAGCCAATTTGGATCTCAGAATGAGCAGAGCTTCTAAAACAAGGTAATTAACTTCTGAAGACATAATGAAAGATCTCTTTCAAATCTCATTCAAACATTTGCTGTGTGAACTGAAAAAAAAGCATGCAAGAAACTTAAACTGCTGAGAAAAGAAGTGTTTTTATTTCCTTCCATGTTGACTGAGAGAAAAATGGGAAGAAAACAAGGAAGAAATGGCAAGATCCTGACACACTTTAAAATTTCAGGTACTAGGCCATCTGTTCATAACCTGTACTTGAGTAAGCAGAGGCAATTCTAAAATGAAACTGCTGAAAACCTGCCTTCCCATTAAGAATATAAGTCAATTAGGTCATAAAACATAAAGTGATTGTAACAATAACAGTTCCTGAGTTATATTGCAAATACTCAGAAGATATTTGGGTTATTTCAGATGGCATTTAATGTGACAGAAAAGACTTCATTGATAACACAGTGACTATCCATCCTGTTATCCACAGAGCAAATCATGCTCTGAGCCAACTTCCAAAGCAGAAGTCTCAGAAATAATGTCAGAATATAGAAGTAGTTTGATGGCATGACAGCTAAAATTTCTTCATTATCATAAATATTCATTAAGAGAAGAAATATAAAGGACTTTCTTTTATAAGATTTTATTGTCATGTTACTCAGAAAGTGAACTCTCCAAAAGCAGTCAAGAAAGTCATGACACAGCAAAAAATCTTTTACCAAACTGTTGTGGTAGGGTTACAAAGGAAGTCAGTAGAGTTTTCTGGTAGGAGTTCCTTCTGAAACCTATCATTTTAGTTATGTTAAGTCCTTTAAGATAAAGAAAATGGGATAAAGATAAAGAAAGATAAAGAAAAGGAAGTTAATACATACACGGCTCAGTCCAAGAAAAAAACAGGTAGGAAAAAGAATCTGTGTACTGATTAACTGACAAAATGTAAATCAAGCATTAGCTAACAATTTCCCATGAAAACAAAAACAGAACAGATGTAAAAAATCTTTTCATCGGAAAAGAAGCATCATCTGGCACAGATCAGCTGGTTAAATAAGTATTTTTTCTGGTGGGAGAAGAAAAGGAAAAGGGAAAACAAAACTGTTGTAAAGTCTATGTGAATTATACACATAAATACACACAAAAAAGCAATAGATGTTTACTGCATTTCTGGGAAACAGTTATGCCAGCTTTTTTTCTTGGCAAATCTTCATTCTGGTAGGTTTTTTAACCACTCACTGCATTGGAAATGTATTAGCAAAAAAGAAAAGAAGCAAGAAGATAAAGGAGACATACAGTAGGTATCTCTTGAAGGTGAAGTTGTTCTGTCAGAATGTTTCATATCAAGAACAAAAAATATGTAGTTAACCATTTCACTGCTCTAGTGACAGAAGGTGTATGCGTCCTGTAAGGAGTAACTATGGCCATGGTTTCTTATCTTAAAAATATGTCTACACAGATGAAGCATTTTTAAAGCAATATAATGGCTTGTTGGTTTTATTAAATGGCACCTATTCAGAAAGGTCATACCAGCTGTTATAATTACTTATTATCCATTATATTGGCAAAATTATCCTAACTTGTGTTGAAATAGAAGCCCTTTTGTTATATATACAAAGTTACATATATAATATTTGATAGATTGTGTACTAACTAGTCAATGCTATTATCATTCAATTGGTGATGAATCAGAACTGTGCTGCATTAAAACTAATAAGGCTATAAATTATAGCTTAAAAAATACTCATGCAGTGAAATTAAAAGTGCTCTTGAATAGGATACAGTCACTAGTCACAACTAGAATTTAATTTTAAAAAGTATTTAATCTGGAAAAAACAATAACTACCACTCTGTAAGGACTCTCTTTTCCTCCCTCCCCTTGTCTGTTCTTCACTGTTTTGTATTTTAGAATATAGTGTATATACTCCTGAGACATACATCTGTATTACTTTAAGACCAAAAAAGCAATTCTCTCTCTCTTTCCCCCCTCCCACCCCTAGTTTACATACTATACTATATCCAGTTGGCAGAACTATAAAGTCAATCTGAAGAGAGAAATTCAGGGATATAAGAAAAATTTTTTTCACACCATAGATGAACTTTCCAGCACTGACTGAATCCTGAAAAGGGGGACACAATGGTCAGTATAAGCTTTTAAATGGCTTCTGTCTCAGGTTGACAGGTAGACAACTTTATTTCTGTTAGGAGTAGAGCTAGATTTTCGATGCTGCATTCAGTGATTATAAATCTCTATTGTGTAGTAGAACAACATAACTTTTTAAGAATTTGTGTAGTATTAAATGCCTTTCAGCACTATGTGTAAAATTTGCTTTTGTTCTAGGTGCTAGAAGCCTGTTCACTTTCAGGGAAAAGGCAGATTATGATCAAGTCATAGCACCAATATATGACAGCAAGTTTTGGGGTATTTTTGTCTGTTCTTCAAATCCCTTTTTTATTAGCAGTGATTCTACTCATATAACATCAGCAAAACCAGTAAAAGTCAATTTTTATGAGAGAATAGTTGCCTATGTTAGAAAATATTGTTTTGGTTGTCATACATGCATTCTGAAATGCTTTTCTAAGAGAGGGCCAAGATTTTTACATATTTAATATGTTTTGTGGGGTGTAAGTCTGAGCAGAAGTTTGACCATGAGTTTAAAAGTATGATAATGAATTTAAAATTGGGCAATGTTCTTTACAAAAATTGCATGGGAATTTTCTTCAGGAAGGGAGCCATCTATGGTATATTAAGATGAACTTGGCTGTGATTTTTTTAGCCTAAATGGAAAACCCATACATTAGGATTATGCAATAAAATATCAGCGCTGCTTAACAAGTGCTGTGTGAAAACCTGTTTATTTGCATTTCTACACCTATGTCATGTGTGTTTTCTTTCCAAATCACCATCACAGACAGACTGGCTTTTTGTAGGAGGAAGTCCCTTAGTTCATTTAGGATTTCAAACCTCTCTGAACTTCAAGAAAGAAGTGGTTTTGTGATTGACTGACATCAGGTTGTACAAAGAGCCCCTTCGTAATTTCTACATACAAGACATGTTTTATCAATTGAATAGCACATGGCTACACATGCCACAGACACAGCTATGGGACTCTGGCCATGAAAGAGGTGGACTTCCCAGCCAAACCACGTGTGAAGGAAAAGGCAGAGTTAGATGATGAAGTGACATGGCAGTTTGATGTCCAGATGAGGGTGCAGGGAGCTGAGAATTCACTGGAAAGGTTTTACAAACCAGTTTAAGAGCTAGTTGTGATCTAACTGGCCATGAAATCAAAGTTCCTCTAGCAAACTTTTTAGATTTTCCAAAGGGTTCTTAAAAACTATTTCCTTTCTGAATGGTGATTTTTTTTTCTCTTTAGCAGTCATATTAAAGAGAAACTATGCTTAATCTGTATTTTATTTAAATCCTTCAATCACACCATCATGTAGATGAGGCAGCTGTCTGCCCCATTCTGACACTTATATTTCTGATGCGTTTGTAGGATCTGAATGTGCTCTCTGCTAGGCCCTTCTTTCCCTAGATTAAACAAAGGAAATTTCAGTATCTCTTCTTGTAATGCAAAGTAGATTGTCCATATTCAAATCAGCCCATCTAAAAGTCAAAGTTGGACGTGAACCCTTTCACTAGTACAATGTTAGCTCTAGAGGGATCATAACTGGAACTGCATGCAGAGATGTGCGCTGTCACCTAAGGATCTGGAATGTTGAGCTGAGGTGACAGAGAAACAGTGAGAAGACTTTTGTGGTCCCCACACCTCTTATTCCTTTGACTGACTGAAGGAACTGGAGTCCTGTCTGATAGTTTCCTACCCAAGAACTGTATAGGGTGCTAATAGAAGCTAAACACAAGTAAAATAAAAGGCGCAAAGGGACTTAAAAAGCCTGGCAAAGACATTAGATACAAAGATGTAATTCCTGGCTCCCAAGGCTGGAATGATGCAATCAGAACAAATTCTCCCACTTCTGTCACAGATGCTGACAATGAAGAAGTTGACAGTTGAAGACAACTGTGAAGATGGATCTGCTTTTGGTCCAAACCCGGATGGCAATTACTGTGCCATGGAAGCCTTCCATAGCTGGGCAGTAAGCTTCACACTGCTGAATACTTAAGAATTGAGACTTTTATACTGCAAAACAGCTTGAAATGAGACAAACAGAATAGTCAGTTGCAGAAATGTTGTTTCCCTCAACTACTTTTCTTGCTATTATTCAGGAAAGCAGGATAGATGTGACTTTATACACAGGAAATATTACTGTTGAATAGGTCCCTGATAATTAATAAAATTATAACCTATTTAGCAGATGTTCCCAAGTACTGATTCTCTTTTTGAGCTGTACAATGCAGTTTTAATAGAAGCAGTCTCTCATTATTTGCATGAGAGAAGACACTACTACCTGCAGTCTGCAAAGGTGAAAAACGTGACATACACATTTCAAGAAATGTGCTCTAGCCCTGAGAAACTGTTCATCTTGCAGCCATGCTGGAGTGCACGTCACTATGGCCTTAGGACAGCCAGCCCTCTGTCCACAAACTGTTTCCCTTTCCTCCATCTGCTCATTCCTCCATCAGCTCACATAGACACAACATTTCTGTCTGACAGAGACCACAGCACAGGGTTTACTGAGGTAGCATCACCATTAAAATACTGATGTAACTACTGAAGGGGTTTTTTTTAAGCTGTTCAGATAGAATAAAATTATATTAATTCCTCATGAAATCCTTTTAAGGATTTGTATGTTTAAATACTACTCAGCAAGAGCTGCAATATTAATCTTTTTTTTTATTATAGCCAGATAAATTCTGCAGAAAATTCATAATAACACCTATATTGGTTCATTAACTTTTAATGGTAAAATTCTAGGGAAGGTGATTTGGGTACATAGCCTTTAATAAGGCTGAATATAAACACTTGACATTTGTTTCTTTCACCTTCCCTGCCTCTCATTCTAAATTATCTGTCATAGCAATTCCTAATTCAGGCTCTCCACAGGGCTTCACCTTCGTTTTCATTTGAAAACCTTCATTTCAATAGGTGGGCTGAAAATTCCCGTACTTCTAAAATTATCACTATTCCACTTATGAAGCCTAAATAATGGCATCTCTCTCCACTTTTGTTATTCCGCTTAGCAACTGTCAATAAGCAAAAAAGAAAATGCACAAACGATGCAAAAACCAGAATATTTTTATTATTCCGAAAGAATATTTATTTGGTTAAGAAAAAAAAAGTTGTTCAGGTTTTTTTTTTCTTAAATTTGTGTTCCAGATGCTGCTATGAAACTTTTCCTTTCTCTTTGGCTCATGGTGAATAACAGAGACCAAGTTTTTGATTAAGGGACCAGGAGACATGATAGAATTATTAAGAACAAACAGCAGAAAGTTTATTGCAGAAGACCAAATCTCAGGTCAAAATAGGGAAATAAACTTGCAGCATTTAAATGTATAAAAGTAAAAAACAGAGAGGAAGAAACATTAAAATAGGAATACAAAGAGAAAGACAGCGAGGACAAGCCATAGTAATGAATTTAACAGTAAATGGCGACTTTAATTGGAATGTCTTTAAATATATTTTTTGACACTTATTAAAGGTTTGTTTGTTTGTTTGGGGGGGTGTTTTGGGTGTTTTATCAATAATTGTTCTTTTTTTCATTGAAAAGTCATCTATTTTCAACTTTGGGTTTGAATGTACATACTCCCTAAGGCAGTCCTGAACATAAAAGCTTTTCTAAGGACCTTCTAAACTTTGACAAGCTAAGCAAGCCAGAGGAATACCTGCCAGGGTGAATAGGTGAATAAGAAATATTTTCTTTGTCTTCTGTGATTTACTTCTATAGGAAGATCTGCAAACCTAAACTGTTCAATTTGAGTAGGGAACTAAGCAAAAGTGATCTAGATTTTCCTGGAGGGTAGTCACAAACAGATCATGTTTGTTGTTAATAGAAATTATATCAGCTCAGTCCTCTATAATCAAACTGACATTATTAGAAAAACCTCTCAAAGGATTTGACAGACTCAAAGATTTGCAAATAGCTGAGGTCAGAAGGGACTTCTAGAGGCTATCTAGTCTGATTTCTTCCTTCCCAGGCAGGGTTGTCTTGAGCCAAATATAAAAAAATTCATATTAGGAAAAAAATTAACATTTACTCTCCATTTATGCATGTTTCAGGATTCAGTATCTGTGTTTTTTCCATGATTTGAACAAAAAAATTGAGGCATAACTAGATTTTACAATAACCCAAATGTAATTCTGAGATCCTGAATATCATTTAATAAATCCTGTCTTCAGACTGTGCATCAAATTTTGTTTCTATATTGGGGTTTGGTTTTTTGTTGTTTTTTTTCATTTTTCTAGAAAGATTTGAGAGTTTTCTACTTAATTTTGTAAATCTCTATGGCAATATTGTTTTCTTTGAGACTGTTTCTGTACGCACATCAAGTATTACAGTGGCAGAGATTCCACAATGAAATAAATACCTCAACTTTTACTTTAAAATCTGAAAAGGTCTCCGTAGGAGTCCAGAGGATGTCCTTGAACCATAACACCTTCTCACTCTGAGAAGCAAAGAGGATGCAGAACATGATCACATGTTCTGCAATGGAGGAAAGTAGGAAGGGCACAGCAATTTATCAGTTACATTAAGATATATCTATATTTATTATAATTGATCCACCAATAGTGGTATATATACCACTATTGATCCTGCCAAACTCATATGTCCTCCCTTCTGTTAGTTCTGGGGACTTAAATTTGGTCTGACTGACTGTACAAAATTATGATCTATGTATTTAAATGAATGAATTTGAACAGCTTGCCTATAGTTTTGCTGTGATTTTCAGAATAATGTAATTTACAAATAACTTCAGAATAAAATACATAATGTGACCTAGATAAACATTCCAAATGAGTTTCCTAATCTCTTCTATATAGTAAAGATTGTGCCATTTTTGACACAATAGGGTTGTAAAGCATTTTAGGAGTTTTAATTGTAGCCATTTTTCACATAAAGAAAAAGGTAAAACTGCTGGGTTTTTTCGCTCTGAATTTTCAGAAATATATTATGGCAGTTTTATTATCCAATTTTTGAGCATCCTGTAATTTCCAATAACTAACAGGAAAACCATTACAAGATCCTAGTCAAGGAAGCCTTCAATTTTTGTAAGACAAAATATTGATTTGTAGGATATTATTTATTTAGTTAACACCTTTCACAAAAATACTAATTCCCAAAAAAATAAAAAGAAAAAACACATCAAAGCAGTGTTTTATACTTAGTGAAGTACTGTTGTAGTTTGTTCCAATCAAAGAAGCCTAGTTTTCTCTTCTTTTTTTCCCACTACTGACTACTCTCTCCTCTTCCTTCCATATGCCTTCAACTGCAGCTGAGAAAGGTAAAATATTTAGAAGCACAGTGTTATTGTTCCCCCATCTATGTACACTTCTGCAAGAGAACGCATTAAAACTTACGACCATTCAATGAATTATCACAAAACCATTGAAGACATTATCTCCTGGACAAAATTTTAAAGGTCTGAGAAGCATTACTGTGCCTTCAATCTCTTCATTTCATGAAGGGTTCTTGTGGCAGATTAAGAGAAAAAAGCACACATTTCGTTGTTACATGCATTTGTGTCAAGGTGTATGTTCTGTTAACACATAAGAGATTGAGGAATGTATAACTGAGCACGCACATTCACCTTTATATCACTCCCTTTTATCATTTCTGTGCACAATTTTTTTTGGTAGATATTATTCCAAACAAACAATGAAGGTTCTAAATAATTAATATTCTAATACAAAGGCATAATACTATAATTTAACCGAAACTGTTAAAATTCATACCAGAGCAATGCTGTATTTTATTTTAAAAACTTGAGTTTGTTTTTCAAACCAGATCAATCTTTGTCAATTCAAGTATTTCAGTTCCACTTTGATACAACATATTCAAAGATATAATAAAGTGATAAACCTCCTCCCAAAAAATCAGGAAATACAAAACACCTTCTTGAGGAGATTGTGCATAATACATTCTGGACTACATGAGTGAACTGGCAGTCTTTGAAAGCAGGTAAGAAGTGAAAGCTTAGTATGGCTGAGATAACAAGTTGGGGAGTGCATTGTTTGTCTTCTGGCGCCAAGCAGTGTTCTCAAGATTAGCAGTCCTAAATCTTTCATTCATGGCATTGCAAACTGACCATCATAATCCATTCATTAAAGCTATACCAAAGAAAGGGTAAGAAACTAAACAGCTATGTTTAAAAACCACAAAACCTTAAAATGACAATTTAAGTATTTAAATGTGCACAAAGTCATATTAAGCAAACCTTAGGATGTTTTGGACTAGAAAGACTTTTGAAAGTTTGAATCACTTTGTAAATTACCATCTCCCTCTTTCCCTCTCCTCCCTACTCGTATGATACTCTCACAATAACAAAAGGGATTAGCTAAGCAATCTAAAGTGAATCCACTTTAAGGGCATAGTTAAACTCAGAGTAACTAGCAGTCAGTGTCAGGACGTGTCAACTATTAATTTTGAAGCAGGTCCTTATAAATTAATTGATCCTTGGGTTTCTGTCTTCTGTTATGGAATTGTATTACTTGATAGGAGGAAAACATTCCTGTAATGTAAGATCATATGTAGTCTGCCATTTTTTTAATGTTCTCTTATCAATTTCTGAACTGAAATCATTCCACAAATATAATGAAAATATGTCCTCTTTTACACCCCACTGAGTGGGAGCATGCCATTTTCCCAAATAAGCTTGTGTCCACAAGTTTATCTACAGCTGTGCATAGATTTTGCTAAGGAAGGTGTACACCTGGACTCACCTATGAGGGGTACCTGTGACTGTGCTTAGTTCCAGTGTTCTCAGTACTAATGCCTATCTAAACAACCAAACAGACTTACAGGTCCTCATGTGACATTAGACATTCTCCAGAGAAGATGCAGCCTTGCCCACACCACTGCACCAGGACGCTGACAGTAGTGTGCTCAGAACAGGTGCCTGGGCTCTTTGTGAAGATTTTCAGTAACCTCCCAGCATGACTTGGGATCAGATGGGTTATGCAGACAGGCCGGTATTCCTAGGTGAGATTTTGGGGAACTGTGTAATTATAACATGTAAGAATGTGTACTAAGCTCCCAGTCACCCCTTGTCTTTGAAAATTCTCGCCCAATATTTTGAAAGCAGAATACATTTTACAAGGAAGCTTTTCCTAGAAACCATGTTATAACATCTTAGTACAAACCAAAAGCCTGTTATGAACAGCTTTATTTCCTGGTATTAGTAGACAGGGGAATATGAATCTATAATTCTCTAAGAAAAATATTTTAACTTTTCTCCAGATCAGGATGTAGTGCAATCCCTGCAAAAGTTGCTGGTAAAAGTGTTCTTGAGCTGGGAGTTGTTAGAGTACTGAATGAAGTGCAGTCTTCTGGCAGCAGTTTCATCATCTTTCTTAGTTGTCTGTGCCATACCCTTTAGATGTCCACCTACTTAATTCTATTCCATTTACCCATGACAGCTCTACATGCTTCACAGTGAGAAAGAAATAAACCAAAAGTAAATACTCAGGTTTGTCAGGTTTGTACTATAGGTTGCTAAAAATTCATGCAAGTCAATAAGGGTATTTTCATTGTGGATGACAACTACATGAGTTTGGATGAGTTTTTGACAAATATTTTTTTACTTTTTCTTAAGGTTGCATATAAAGTTCTCTGAAATTGGACTGTTTCCTTGATTTTGAAATTGAAGAAAAATAGGAGTGGTGAAATATTCCGTTACTTTGAAAGTGAAAAAATAAATTCTTTTCATTTTAAATAGCTTTTATTTTGAAATTGTGTTTCTTCCAGTAATCAACCTTTAAAGCTAATCTAAAAATGAGTGTTTTAATTGAAGAGAGCAAAATATTTTTCAGATACTCGGGAAATTTTTTGAGATTTTGATAACCTGGTAGAGCATGATTATTAAAGGTAGTCCCACTGTCCGCAGATAGTTAATAAATAAAATTTTGAATTCTAACTATGAGACAGAGATCACAAAAATTTAAAATTATTCTGCAGCAATGTATTAGAAATCCTCTTAGAAAAGACTACATTTCCCAAATCATCTCAGTACTAGCTCCTGCTGTAAAATTGTGCTCATTCAGTTAGATATTTTTCAGTTCTAGTCTTTCTAACTGAACTGTTGTCTTAAAAGATTTCAGACTAATGAGCTGACAGGCTTTAGTGATTGCTAAGCATGATAGTAACCAAAAGTTATTGTGTGGTTATCCTGTTACCTAGAGTAGATAGGGATTTGAGACCCAGGAGAAGATTAGCATAGGAAAGAGTAGACACATATTTACAAGCTTATGTCTTTTCCTGTGATTCATCCTATCTTTCTGGGATATACAAGCAATGTAGCCAGATCCTGGGACAAGATGGATGGACAGATAGCGTGTATGTACAGGTGATAGCTCCATGATAAATTGTGGAGCCATCCCATTTATTTATATCCACCTTTGACCATCTCATGTGCCCTTTGCCTACCAATTCATCTTCACCGTGATGACTTATAAAATCCCAATTCCCTGAAACATTTCAGTCCATTCTATCCTGCCTCCTCTGTTTTCCCCCATATTCATCCAGCAAACTGAGAGAAGATTCCCACAGTCCGAAAAAAGAATTATTCACTAATAAAGAAGTAACAAAAAAGTCAATAACTTTTTGTATTTCCACAAATGTGAAAACTGAGTCCTGTCTACCTATCTTTGCTTACTTTAAAGATCTTTTCAATGATGATAGAAAATTAAAGTTGATAAATTTACTGTAATTTAATTAGTTATAAGTATTATTAATTCTAGAGTTGGACATTTTTATCCCCTCTGTTACCAGAGGAGAGAGGTGGGGATAAAAATGTCCATCTCTAGACTGTTATTTTCAAACAAGAAAAACAATCAAGAAATCAGAAAGCAAAATAATTGCATATGCACAGTTAATGAATTTTGTAGTTTTCTTTCTAACTTGTTCTTTTGGGGCAGAATTTTCAATAAAAATCACCAGTTATAAAGTGGTCCAGTGCTACTGAGACCTATTTTCTGGCACTTGAAAGCTCATGGAATTCTTCCATTCTGTCTAGTCAGACAGCAGTATTTGGAATATGAAGTTAATACCATCTTTTATATGTGACCTATTTAAGATGATATTCAATTAGAAAAACAGGCATTTGATATCTTATTAGTGAAGATTGAAGGCAGCAAGAGGCTCTAGTAGAGGTTTCTTCTAACAATCTAAAACTTTTTTTTCAAGAAAGAATGGAAAGTTTGAGGCATGTGCATTTCCAGGATCACTCAGTGGGGGCCACGAATGCAAAAATCGAGTCTCTGATTCAGTGGCTGTCACAAGCTTAGACTTGGTTTCATGTCTTGTGTCTCACTTGCTGCTTACTCCATTATTAGATGATGCCAGCTATGAAAAAACACTGCCTTGAAAGGTATGTGGAGAACTCAGCACTGAGATGTTTTCTTGCTCTTGAGTGCATCTTGAAACACTTGCACTATGCCTTCTAAGGAAAATTATGTCAAATTGTTGGTAGATTTCCGATAAAAGTACAACCTAAAAAGATTTTAGAAAAAGTGGATTTGTACAGCATGAGAACATACACTTTTGAAGATCATCCAGTAATATTTCAATCCATATTGCTAAGTTATGAAAGACACACGGGTATTTCTGATTAATTTTGTCAGTAATATTGGTGTATTTATGGCTTTTCAATTGGACCCCTTATTCCAGACTTGAATGAACATTTTAGTATTTCTTTGTTTAGGTCAAATATTTTTGAAAGTGATATTGGTTATATAGAAAAAGCCCTGTACCTTCATATTTGAACATTCCATTCACAAAAAGACATGTACTGATCAAAAAATATACAGATTCAAATTCAGAGGACTGTCAGCTCATATCAGTTTAACTATGAAGGAACAACAAATAAGCAACTTCCACTTTATACACTCCATGAAAAGCTAGTTTTCTTCAAAAAATTCTTCAGAATGGTCCAACAGTACTCGTTTTGGGTAAGCTCAAGCTAATTTAGATATTAATTTTTTTACAATTAAAAATTAAAATCTCCAGCTGAGTAACAGAGTTTTGTTCATAATGAAATACGAAATTAGTTAAACAGAGTTGTCTGTTCTATTGAGGCACAGGAAAATAAACGTATTAAAACATCAACTGAAACACTTCAGACTGCCTTTACTTCCACACAAGTCAAGAAAGGAACATGTATGTGCATCTGCTTCTATCAGGGATGTCAAAGATTTAATTTTGATCTGTAAGGTCCCTTCTAACCCAAATCATTCTATGATTCCATGACCACATAAGCCTGTCGAAGATAAACTTACTGAAATTAAAGCACCACCCAGGAGGTCGCTGGTTGCCAGTGAACGTGCTGCAACTGCATTTCCCTTACAGAAGTGCTTACTCCATGTCTATAAATAAATGTTGATGGTGAAAATGTCTTTGTGTTTTCCTGATCACATCTGAATCACAAATGGTCTGGCGTTTGATCCCAGAATCACTAGTCCTGGGAGGGAAGAGGTGTCACCCCTAGGTGTCCTGGTGTCACAGTCTGGGCCAGTGACTGCCTGGGCCAATATATTAGGTCGAAGAGAACCTTCAGAATTAAACAACATGATATGCTGTCACTTGAAGTAAATGCATTACATCCACACTTGAAGTATATTTTCTTTTCTCTGTGAATTGTTTAAAACGAAGCCTGTCATATGAGACCCAACAAGATACAATATGACATAACTTTATCTTAATGGCAAAAGTAGAAGAAGAGAATATTCCTTAAAAGAATATTTTAAGGAATATTCCTTAATATTCCTTGAAAGAATATATTTTTTTAACCTAAAGTAATCTTTGACATTTTAAAAAACTACTGGAATGTAGAAATATCAAGCAATAATGCAAAGACTTGTTGTGGACTGTGCAGCAGTCATTGTGCTAGCATGTGTAGGAGAGCTTACTTTATTAGGCCAGGGAAATTAGGCAGCATTTTGGGACTACTGGACCTCCCATTCATTTAGAGTATGTCATGAGTTCTTCAGCATCTCCTTGGGCAAGCCATGCAGACAGACAAAAGCTGCTTCCTTCTTAAGTTCCAACTTTTTCCAACATCACTGATAAGAAACATCTTTGAATAAATTCTAAAATATAGGGCAGATGCTTTTTAGTCCTCCTTCTCTCCACTGAGCAGCCAGAGTCAGACCTATGGGCCCATCAGTATGTGCAAGTGGGAATAATGGAGCACTCGCAAGAGCAATTAAGTGCATGTACAATTATAAATGTGTCTAAAACATAAGACTAGTTTTGCTTTTTTATACTCCCCAGACATTTCAGAGTAAAAGTGCCTCACTCAGTTTGTAACATAACTATTTTTAAATGCAATAGTGCAACCTCAGCTACACAGAAAAACTGTTTCTTTCCACTGGCAAGAGACAGAAAGATGAAGCTAACATTCAAACATTTGTTTCAAGTATTTGTCTTAAAGCCTATTATTTAGGAAATAAAAAATCTTAAAATTCAGGCACTTATCAGACAATCCAAACAAACAATGGTCCACGATGTTGCCACTGTCAATACAATTTCTAGGGGTGTCTGAAAGAAAAAGCTAAATTGATCTCCCCAGCTGGTAAACCTGGGGTTTCACCTTTTCAACTGGGGTTGAACCAGTGCTGCCAGACAAAGATGGAGATGTGACAGAGAGCTCCGGGGACAGCTGGGGCTTTTGCTTGAAGGGTGGGAAGGATGGGTTGGGACCCCCCACCCCAGCAAAGCCACTGTCCCTCCTGCCCAGACCCTTCCTAGATATCAGTCTGCTCCAGCACACAGGAAAAATGAGAGTCCACGGCATGGCTTTACCACCACTGCAGAGCCTGAGCAAGCCTCTGTTCACTTGTGCCAACAGCACAAATGTGCTCAGCCACATCTCCATCAGAATTACATTCATAAAATTCTATAATTCAGTGTATAGACCCTGCATATAACCCAGAACCTTATACATCCTTATACACTATCCCCATAATTATACTATTCAAAATATTTTTTAAAAAAATTTCAGATAGCAAAAATTCTGATTGATTTCAGTTAGAAAACAAAGTTCCACTTGCAATAATTCAGGTCAAATGCTAAGTTCTTCAAAAGCCTTGTTTGCAACAGACATTTCAAAGAAAAAACTCCATATCACATACAGAGTTTTAGATGATGTGGCTGATCAGCTGTATGCATAATAGGATAAGCTGTTTCCATTAATGCATATTCATCATTAAAAACATTTTTTTTTCCTGTATTTATCTGTTTGTTTTTCCTCCATTTGAAAAAATAAAAATGTAACCCAAGACAAAAATCAGCTTTTTGGAAAAAAAAATAGACATCCCAGGTATGTATTTTATTCGGATCAAGTTTTATCAGGGGAAAATATGATGGTAAGAGAAGTTCTAAGAGTATCAGGGTGGCGTTCACTGTGACTACCATTGTGCAAATTAATTCAAATATTTCTGTATCACAAATAAAAGTTCTACTAGTTACCAAAATTTTAAAAACCTGGTAACAGCATTAATGAAATTAATAATCACAGGAAATAATAAATTTATTAATGTATTTTTCAGTGAAACACAATGTTGGTTTCATTTTCACTAAAGAATGTAGCTTTGTCTTTCAAAAAAGTTCCTCTCACCCAAACAAAAGATGTTGTATGCTTAAGAACAGACATGACATCAAAACTGACTGAAAATTTATTTTCTCACATGTGGAGGAACTGCTCTCTTTAGGTTAGTGAAAGGCTGAACAGAAGCAGCAATGCAAAGACATATCTGGTATATTTTTTCACATTGTACATGTAAATTAAAAATGGGAGTAGTAATTTGCAAATGCTCACAAGTCATACTGCTGTACAGTTCTAAATTGTGTCTGGAAGTGAAGCAATCTGTATGAGTCAAAATTAATGATTTAGTTAACTATAAAAGCAGATCTCACTGCGATATCTGTAGCATTATTTCCACAGTTTCCTAACAGTTTTCATTATTTCCAATAAAGAAGGACATCTATTTCACTCACAGCCTTTCCCTGTAGCTGCAAATCAGGCTTTAGCAAAATTCAGCTGTACGTATGAACAAGTAAATAAATGAACAAAACGTTTCAGGTTTTGAGCTGTTAGACTTTCTGCAACCTTTACCCTCCTGGAAAGATAACTGCAACTAACCTTTATAAACAAGAGACTTCCTTCTCACAGTTCATGTGCTGATATTGCTTTATGTTAGCCTTTTCCAGCTGCCCCTCTGCAGCTAGTAGCTGCTCTTAACACTTGCTGGAAGTATTCTGGGAGACTGCCAATACCTTCACACCCTTCTAGAGCAGGTTTGCTGAGTGGTGATTGCAACTTCCCTGAAATAAGCTTTCCTGTTGGGTGAGCAGTAGAAATGCTACCCTTCTAAATGCTGGGCCATGATAATGACATTAATAGTTATTCTGCCTTTTTTTATATTCAGAAGTGGATAGTGCTGGGTCTTCACTTAAATATTTGCAAATATTATTCCTGACCAGGCTGCATTTGGAGATCTAATTTAAAATGCCCATCTTTAGGGTTCCCTTAAGATACATAAGCTGCTTTCTAGGCTAATCATTTGGGAGACGGCCCATTCATTTATGCCAGAGGCAATGGTGACACTCATCAGCTCAGGATGCCAGGGTTGGGCAGGTGGCAGCACTCCTGACACAACAGCTGAGCATTAGCTGACTTGGGATCTGTGCAAAATGGCCAGCTTTAAAAGATAGCACAAGCAGATTGAGTGAAAGGCATTCTGCTGAGCTACACAGTTCCTTGAATCATTTGATCCTGCCATAATCTCTGCCTGCAAGAAAACTGACTGACAGCAATTGCGAAGCAAAGCAGGGAAAAAGTAGCCAGAATATACGAAGCAGCAGCAGCCAATGCCTGAGTGTGCAGGCAGCCCAGTGCATGCAAAAGGATGGATTAGGTATTCATTTGTGTAGAAGAGTACACCTGGCACCTATTGGTGCTCAGGAGTGCTGAAACTAGATATCAGCCTCATCCTGCAAGCAAGACACATGATGGACATGTGCTCCTGGAGAAAGCCCACAGATGCAGGAGGCCCAGCGTTATGTCCAGGATAGAAGAAGAGTGGGTTGTTTCTCCATGGGATGAACTGAAGAAGACAAATCTATCACAGCATTGCTCAGACCAAGCGCAGACCATTTTTTAATTCTAAGAGGTTATCATGTTACCAGCTGGTAACTAAGCGCCACATAGCCATTCAGTCACTTGCCCAGCAGTGGGGTGGAGGAGAGCAAAAATGAGAAAACTCATGGGTTGAGATACAGACAGTTAAATAGGGAAAGCAAAAGTTACACATGCAAGCAAAGCAAAGCAAGGAATTCATTCACCACTTACCATCAACAGGCAGGTGTTCAGTCATCTCCAGGAACTCAGGGCTCCATCACGCATAAGGGCGACTTAGGAAGACAAATGCCATCATTCCAAACATCCTCCTTCCCTTCCTGCTTCTTCCCCCAGATTTATATACTGACTGAGATGAAATATCCCTGATGCCTGTTTGGGTAAGTTGTCCTGGCTGTGTCCTGTCCCAACTTCCCATGCAGTCCCAGCCTTCTTGCTTGTGGTGTGGTGTGAGGAGAGGAAAGGGCCTTGACACTGTGTGAGCACTGTGAACTCAGCAGTAACTAAAGCATCCCTGCATGATCAATACTGTGTTCAGCACAAATCCAAAACACAGCCCCACACCAGCTACTATGAAGAGAATTAACTTTACCCCAGTTAAACCATCACACATGTCCAAACCAGTGAACAGCTTTGACAGACTTTCCAAAGCAAGAGGCAGTGCCTTGGAGCTTTCAATTTCCTTCTTGGTCATAGAACCTGTTTGCAGTATAACAGCCAAAGACAAACACTCCAAGCAACACAGCTTTACTGGAGCTATAAGAAATCCATTTTAAACAAATTCATACCCAGCTCTAGCACATTCTGCCACTATTTTAGCATTTGTGACTGAAAATAGCTTTTCAGAAGAGTGGGTTTTGGTTTTTAATTAAAGCCATGAGTAGCCTATCATAGAAAACACACATTTCCCAGGCGTTCTGAAAGGAACATCATAGAATCACACAAAACAGAACAACTTACTTTTGTGGACATTGGCACCAGTCCTCAGTCTTTAGTTTCACTGCTGGGAGAGAAACTCCCAGAGAGCCTAAGCTTCTGCCAAGAGTAATGCAGAAAAAAACATTAACAACAACAGACTTGTAAATCAGGACATTAAAGATTAGCTACTGTGTATGGTTGCATGGTTAAAGCCAGGTAGGCTGAAGACTTCTCACAAAAATGAACTAGGTATCCTCTCACATATTCCATGCTTCCTGAGGCCTGAAGAGGCCACCTGAACATGAAAACCAGAATGAGGAGCTGGAAGCAACACATTCTGCCATCTGACCTGGAAGAGTTTCCAAAGGTCTCTGCCTCCAACTCCAACAGAGCATCAGCTGTGCCACAGCTGACCAGAGCTCCGTTCTTCCAAGCCTGAGCCCAACACAGAAACGTGGTAGCAGAGATGACTGCAGGACCAGCTGGCCTTCAAATAGTGTCCATAGTAGGGCCTGAGGTTTGGCCTTGAGGAATGCTGGTGAGGAATTGAGGAAACTGTTGGGAAAATATTTTCCGGATAGCTGTCAGCTTTGCAGAGTAATTAATTCATCCCTTACATTTATAAATACAGTGTGACTAGGGGAAATAAGAAAAGTATTTAACTTCTAAAAGTTTTTCAGTCTTCTGCGTTTCAGACACATAAGCATCTTCTAGTGAAGTGCAGACATCTCTGCAAAACATTATCAATGACCATCCAAATGGCTCATGTTTCTTAGCTGTCTTTCAAAGATGTCTAAAGATTGATGGGTAGAAATTCTGCAGCAAAATTCCTAGCTTCTTACCAGTACGTTAACTGTTCAGTTTGAATATTTTTACATGGATATATTAATTGCATTTTCTGGAAAGCACAAAAAACCAAAATGGTCAGCTATCAAACACTCTAACTACTCTAACACAGCTTTCACTTTCAGCGGCTCTACTTTGTAGTTAGTCAGCTGCTTCAGCTCACCAGCACAGGGATGCTCAGCTTTCTCTTGTCTTCACCAGAGCTTCAGTGACCTGACAATCATGCACCTCTTCCAAGGAAAGAATTTACATGCACCATCAATGGTATATAATATAGTCACCGAGACAAATTTCTCATGTGTGTTTTTAATAATACTTAAATGAGTTATTTATGGATTATCTTGCACATATCAGAAAGGTTTTAGAGACTTTCAGGAAAGAGAATGTTGGGGGTTGGAAATTAACATGCAAGAGATCTATCACTTCTAAAGAAAGAGGCTCTTCTAAGCAAGAGGATCTTCTAAGCAAGAGGCTTAGAAATATAAAACCAAGATCTTAAATCTCTTCCAGAACTACTAAAGAAAAAAGAAATAATCTCACACATGAATTAAATTTAGAAGAGAACTAGAGTAATTTAAATGTAGATATGAAAACAATCTTTTCAGTATTTTCAGGAGAGTGACCTAAAAAGGACAATTTTTTTCTGAATTTTAATTCTGTTTTGCAGATCTTTTGGGATAATAATTTGAATGATTAGCATGGACACTTTATGACCAGTTGCACGTGTGACTAATGGGCAGGAAGGAAGGAAGCTGGCTATCTAAATATATTTACTCATATGTTAATGTTACTGTACCTGCATCTCAATTTAAAAGCCTGATGTTAAGTAAATATGAAAATGTTATAAGGTCAGTGTACAACAGAAAAACCACACAAACACACCCCAACCCCAAAACAAACCCCCAAGTACCACCATCAAATAAGACAAAAGTAAATTTGCTATAAATCCAACACATGTAATAGCATTTTTTAATATTTGATGGAACCTACTAAGGCCACTGAAAGTGTACATCTTACTGCTATTTTTTTTTTTTAAGGCAACCTATAGTCTCATTGATTTAATGTGCTTATAGCTTCAGGAAGACAGTCTTAAAAGTTGCCACCTTTTCAGATGCATATAATTCCTATCAAAAATGTCCATAGTACTGAGAAGATTACTGTAAATTACCCTGTAGAGTCTTACTTTTTCAGATTTTGAATGCTATTTCTAAGGGGAATACACAATGTAAGCATTGATTAACAATGTCTTTTTACCTACCACAGAGGCTAAGCATGGATAAGACTACTTGAAAGGAGGAGTAAAGAACACTAGAATAAGTTGAGACCTCATGTAACTACCTAAATATCAAACATCAAACTTTTGTCCAGATTTTCAGAAAATGAGGTTAAAACTTTCTGCTGATATATGGTGTAGTAAATTTTAATAAAGTGAATATATAAGCATTTGCAGCTACCATGTAAAATCAAGAAGAAGCAATTTTTTGTATTTCCATTACTGTTTCTTTGCTCAGTAGGAAATAAGTGGCTTTATTCTTGCTGGGTGAGATAGGTGAAATACCGGAATTGTATATAAGCAGGGGATAGGATGCTCCAAAAGGTCATATTCTTTTCAGATTTTGGTTTTCACTTACAGTCAAAGGTCTGTAAAAAGAAGTTTCTACTTATGAGGGATGGTTTTAAAATCCTTAGTTTTCATGGAAGGTCCAAGAAGCTGAATTGTGAGGTTCTCTTTTTGAAAAGGTGGGAAGATGGCTGTAAAACTTCTGTTCCAAGCTGTACAGAACAAATGGGTTGTCCAGCTAGTGCTAAGCAAAGATTTATCCTAGGCAGACATTTAGTAAACTCACATCTTTAATATTTTCCTACTGGCTGGTTTACATAGCATCCTCCACAGAATGGCATCTCCCATGAAACCTCTTAGGAGATACTTTGCCTTCCTCAGACTTCAAAGAGTGAGTATTGATTGCATTCATACTGGGATCTAGTGCTCAAAACGACACTAGAATGTTTACTTCTGCAGATTTTAATCTCTTTTTTTGCTCTGGCCCAAGACAGTGTCATCCTATGGCACCCAGGTAGTTCAAATAATTTTTATACTTAATATTTTATCACTAAACATCATTAAATCCTTATGTTCTGTCCACTTCTTCCAATTTTAGATACAGGATATTCTCAAATTATGTAAGACTTTAAAAATAAGAGACACAATCTATCCATATCAATTGGGTCAAATATATAAAATATAAAATGTATTCTCCATATTCATAAAAAGCAGCAAAGTGGTTCTACATTACAATTCTAGTAACAAGGAGAAACCTTATTTACAATTACAAATTACCTCTAAAGTTCTAATTTTATAAAACCACAAAATGGTTACTAACTGGGAAAAATAAGAATTCTTAATGTAGACTGAAACAGTTTTAAACTTCTATGATGGCTGGGCCACTATTCTTCCAAAGTCTTGTTTGCTTTTGGTTGCTAGAGTAAAATATATATGTCAATAAATAGCCAGATGGGTATCGGTGATGAACTGATAATATCAGACCCCATAGCAGTTGACCTTCTCTAAAGGTGTCATGTAGCCATTAAACAGCCTGAGGGAAGGAACAAAATCACTAGTCTGTTGCAAGGTGCAACTCTGAGTGTGGATTCAACACTGTTTATTACCATTTCTGACTTTCTGGCTTTCAAATATAATCTGAACAACTGCAGAACATTTCTAGAAATGCAAACACTCCCTGACCTTAATCCTTAACAATATAAAATAATTTTATTTTTTAATGGCCAAATGCAGTCAAATTAAATATTAATTGATTGAGAGAGGCTCTGCTCCATTATTTGTCAAAGTCAGGTAAGATATCATGTGAGAGAAAGATTATTATCTGAGAATACTAGAGGTGCATGATGAAAAAGGTGTCTAATGAGTAGACAAATGTGTTATCAGGGTTCTCATTCAAAGTAACAGAGACTGAAGAACTTTGCAGATTTGTACCATACAGTCATTTTTAATTGATGCAGCTTATTCCCAATATGCCAAAAGACTCAGTAAAGAGTCTTAATTGTAACATTTGATTTTTCCCTTCTCTTTGTTATTATCTGTTGATAATAGTTTTATTGTTTCAGATGTATTAAAATGCTTCCCATGTTTAATGCTGCTACTCAGTTTGCATATAATACACATTTTTGTCAATAAATATAAACTTCCCTAGTAATATGTAGTATTGCAGTAGATACAATGTCACCCACAGCTTTATCAGTAAATTCTTGCATTTGCTATTAAATAATCGATAAGAAACATCTTGTAGTCACTGTTCAAGAAATTAATTACTAAGGCGAGAGACACTAGTTTTGGTCAGCCAGTGCTGGGTTGCAATGAGTTAACTGGGATCATTGTTTCTGGGGCTGTTCATATCCCTAGACTTTTCACAGCCCTGGCAGAGGCTGACTCTGTAATAAGTCTCACATTACACGTGGATTAGATTTGTAGAAATCCTGTAACTCAATAGGTACCTGCCTATTCTCTCCTGGCGTCAGGCTGCCTGCGCTACTTTGCTCTGTAGACATACCTGGCATTCCACCCGTGCCTCCTCGCTGGCTAAGTGGGCTGGAGCCTGCCTACCAAAACATTGGGGTATTGTTGGGAAGGGGAGACCCCCTTGACAGACGAGCGAAGTGTGAAGTTAGACTTGCAATGCCTTATTACCTTCCTATGAAGTATACACGCAGCTCTTTTAAACTTCCTTTATGCTGCAGTAATGTGGGAAATGAGATCTGCAGAAGCGTTTGGAAGTAGCAAGGGGGTGGAGATGTGCTGTAGACAAGGACAAAGCCAGTCCGACCCTAAGACCTTCCGCCTTCCCCCCAGCCACCACCACGGTGTTTGTTTATACTGACTGCGGAAAAAAACAAAAACATATTTGTCAGTGCATCAAGGAAGTGAAATGGCTTGATTTCTGGGAATTGTGCCAGGTATTATAAACCATTTTATTTTAACACCCATTCTTTATTTCACTGCATACCATTTGCTTAGCAATTAGTGAGAATTAGGATTTTCAAAACATTTGAATGATATTAAAACACCCATTTGCAGTGTTTAGGACTTTTAAAGTGAAACAGCTATCTGACTATTGAAGACCAAGTCAAATGATGTTTAAATAACAAAAGGAAAATTCTCAGTTTGTCACTGACAGTTTATGGTTTGTATCCTGAAAATCTCGAAATCAACTAGATTGAAGCTCACAACAGAGCTTATGGAAGTATTATCAGACCAGAAGATCAGCCAACCTACTAATTTTTCACTGGGTTTTTTACATATTTGATGATGAGATTTTTT
>VWZQ01013184.1:94093-118297 GCA_013397015.1 Myiagra hebetior | reverse complement strand
GCAGTGCAGGGCAGGGCAGGGCAGTGCAGGGCAGTGCAGTGCAGGGCAGGGCAGGGCAGTGCAGGGCAGGGCAGGGCAGGGCAGGGCAGTGCAGTGCAATGCAGGGCAGTGCAGTGCAGTGCAATGCAGGGCAGTGCAGGGCAGTGCAGTGCAGTGCAGGGCAGTGCTGCAGCCGGCTCCCCAGCCCTGTGCTGGCTGATGAGCCCCAGCCAGCCCTGCCCTGACATTTGGCAAACAGCCTGCTGCCGAGCACGGGCTGCCCCTCAACAGGAGCACTGGTTTGGATCTTTCCTCTGTTTACATCGATTTTCATAAAATTTACACACACATATTTTTCTGCTACTCCAGCCTTTTGAATTTGCTTGAATACAGCCTCTAACAAAGAAAAAAGTACTATAATAGGGCAACCAGGAGGCAAACAACACAGTTGCATTACCCGGATTTCCACGTTCAAACTAAAAACCTCATATGCAATAATGAAGGTCAGGCAGTGGTCTCGACCTGAAAAGTTAACATGAGGGTGTCCAAAATTCGACCAGCTTCAAGGAGATTTTCTTTCATGTTAGTTCAGTGGCACAATTTTCATGCCAGTTTCCTGCCAAGCAAATTGCACAGGGCTTGTACAACTGAAAGAGCTTGAGTCTGAGTCTCTGGTGACAAGCTTGCTGCAGCTCCAATCAGGGCTTTATAGCTTCCTAAAAAAAATAACAATGCTGCCAATTGTAACAAATGTGAAGTGTCTCTTTGACATGAAACCACTGCCTATTAAAATGAGCCAAAAATATGACAGTTTCACAGAAGACTCTTTTTTATCAGCTGAATACTTCTCAGCACATCACTTGGGTCAAATTCAAATGTAAAATCATGGTACCTGAAGGAAACAAACTGTCAAGAGTCTTGTATAATACTCAAAGTCCTCTTCTTTTAAACAAGGCTAGTACTTATGCAGTTTTCTTGATAGTAAAATATAAAGCATCTCAACAATGGCAGGGAATGCAGGATGAAAAGTCCCTTTTTCCATTGCAATATTTCTGCTGAAGTAGCTTTGTTACGGTTTATGAATTCCTTTAAATAAAAAAGTCTATGAGCAGTATTTTGAATGAAATATTTTTTCAAGGTTGAATGCTAGCTCTAGCCCCACTCAAATAGGAGAAATTGCTTCCCAGTGGTATGCCAAATTACTTGTTAACTGTTTCAGCAGCAGGATACGATGATTCCTTATACTAGGCTTGTCGTAGCTTTGTTAGACACTTTCATGCCTCTAATTTCTGAAACCTACATTATCAGAGGCAGTTTTCTGTTAGTGAATTCAGTTCAAAAGCCAACAATTCAACTAAATTAGTACAGCTGAGTGTGTTTCTCAAGCCTATAGATACAATTTCCAGATATCTAGTATTTATTAAGTGTTTGGGTAAAAATAGTTAAAAATAAACAAATACATGTGATTAATTTTTGCCTAGATAACACCATTGGGAGACTATTACTGGAACTAAGTGGGTAAATTAAAGTGACATGGAGTTCTGGGTTTCCCCAGAAATTCTACGAGAGAATCTAACTCTAGCTGTGAGTGCCCAAAATTCTGCACTTTTAATGGGTCCTTGTGCATAGGTTGAATTAAACTACATTAGGTTAGTAAAAATGATCTGAAAGAGTCTTGTTTAAAAATGCGACAGGTGACTAAATTTCTACAGATACCTATCTCTTTTCTGATTATCTGATTTTGTACCTTTACATTACTGACAATCTGTATGAGGAGCTTGGAGCCACAGTTGTGCCAAGTCTAATGGGACTAAAATTACAGTGCATTAGCTACACATCAGGAATCTCCACCCGTGTCTCATCCTGCATCTCCTTCACAATTTTAAAGCCCGACTTTATGTTACAAGGTTTCCAGTTTGACTTCTTCTGGAGAGCTCTAGGACCACATTTTGGCAGCCTGGGTTGTCTCACTTCTCCGAGATGGGAAGAATTAGGGCAAATTAGAGCTGATCACCAAGCCTCTGTTGTGAGGTGCTGCCTCTCAGTCAATACTGTTATCAGGGAACAGAAGGAAGAATGAAGGAGGGAAATCCACCTTCCCCCACTCCTCTTCCTGGATTCTAGAATCCTTTTAATGAAGAGAGTCTGACTCAAAATAAGTTATTCTTTAGCTAATGTTTCGGCACGGTTTTAGTCTCTGCTCTTTTACAGCACATGAAACGGACATTGTCAGATCCAATGTCCAGGCAAAAAGCAAGTGGTAGCTAGCAATTTTTTTTTCTTAATTATTATCTATTAATCACAGTTTACATGAAAGGAAAAAAACATTCCCACCCCCTTATTGTAAGGCTGAACAGTAAAACCTTCCCTCCTGTTTGAAATTAAATATAAGAGAACCAGGGAAGAAAGTGCCAGTGAATCAGGGAAAGAACAATACTGTTTTCGTTAACAATAACTGTGAGGTTTAAGAGAAATTTGCAGAGAAAGCTTTTCAGAGAACAGTGAGGAGTAGAAACACTCTTGTAAGATCTGCAATGCTACCACACTTGGGGTCTTTCACACAAACGTTGTCCCACTCAAACCGTATAGACAGCTTTCATGTCCTTTCATGTTCTACCATATGTCTTTGACCTGACATCATGGTTAATCAGGCTAAAACGACATGTTAAACTCAAGAGCAAAACACAACATCATTTTATCACAACCCTTATTTCATTTAGCTTTTGTGTGGGGAAAGAAAGCATTCACACTGTCTAAAGGCCTGACTTGGTTCATTAAGGTAGAGGGAGTAGCAATAAGGAGAGAGATGCTTGTTGTGAACCACCTTCTGCACTGAGAATATCTTTAATAGTGGGGCACTAGGCCAGACTCTGATGTGCAAATGTGTAATATCTTGATGTGTTTTTTCTTTAACCTTCACTCCAGACCTCTTGCAGATTAAAGAACATATGGGAGATGTGAATGACCAAGCAGTAGAATCCATATTATACCCATGACAAAAGCAACTTAATAGTGTAGGTAAATTTACTAATAACTTCCTTATTCTCTCATATAGGTACTTCTGGAATTACTTATTCTAAATCTTGATATTTTTTTTCTCCATGGAGAATTGTGACCTCTGGAGACTTCTTAGGGCCTCTGTACAGCAGTGCCATCTTTGCTATCAAGTCAGCACTTTCCATTTCCACATCTCTTCAGACAGAATGCACTGTTTCCTGTAGCTCCTATTTTCTGAAATGGACATGGCATAACACTCTATTACTGATGAATATTTTATTCATAAAATGGAGCTAAAAATGTATTTGTGCCACTCTAGGGCCAAAGAAGTATCTCCATTTGTGATTTTATTGTATTGCTGTAACATCTGGAAGACCTAAGCAGGATTAAAACTTCACCATTGGCAAAGAACACTGAGGTTGTCAGAGTCATTTTCTTCCCCAGGAGCATTAAAAAGATAACCAGGGGAGCACAAATGCATAAAGGATCTTTGTGGCATTACTGGAAAAAAACTTTAAATATGTATAAATAGATAGACAGACAGACATGTGTTCACAGCTCCATTTGGATTTTCAGCAATGATTTAGAAAAAAATGGGGAATAACATGAACAAAGCAGGAAAAACAGGGAGAAAAGAAACATAAAAGGGATCATGTTTTAACTCGTTCAAAATTTTATTAGTTTATTACATTATAAACTATTTGCCCTAGACATACTTTATGTAATCTCTCACTTAATGTTTTGTGACAGCTTTAATACAACAAAATTAGATATGCTGCTGCAATAGTCCTGACAGCTACCTGGTTTCCATGCATTAACACCATTGGCTTCTTGCCCAATACAAATAAACTTGAAAGGCTAGAGAGCACATCCAGTGAAATCAAGTAGCCTAAAACTAAAAAGTAGAGCTCAGCATTGTGGAATAAAATACTATTGCAGGGGAAGCCTTTGATGATATCATTAACTGAAGTATTAGAAGCATATATATATATAGATATATAGATATATATATAGATATATATATATACACACATATATATACACACACACGCATATATGTAAAGAAACCCTTAAAACAAAGGCATTAAAATTCTAACTGCACAGAGGGCCCTGTTATTAAAATGGCAGACAACAATTAGAACTCACAGAAATATTTTTATTTTAATATGGAATCATATTTGCACATCATATTACATTCTGTGAAGAAGTGCATGTAGCCTTCAAGTTTTACTGTGTCCTGTACTGGATGATGGACCTCTTAGAGGTGTAGCTGCACTGGTCAAGCAGAAAAGCTCGTACTAGGAGTTTCACTTCTTGTCCAAGTTTGGTATCTTTGCTTAGATCTGTGTGTTATGTTTTCATAACTGAATCCAGATAACTGGAAATGAGATGAAGTATTGAAAAGGTTTTCCAGTAAGAATTTAGGCCTTATTCAATTA
This sequence comes from Myiagra hebetior, assembly GCA_013397015.1. Lineage (NCBI taxonomy): Eukaryota > Metazoa > Chordata > Aves > Passeriformes > Monarchidae > Myiagra > Myiagra hebetior. The sequence goes on along the minus strand of VWZQ01013184.1, from coordinate 113,882 downwards.
AAATTTTTTATTGACAGTGTGTGAGTGTGTATAGAGAAAAAGTTATTAGAAGCTCAAACCCTGTTACTGGTTAGAAAAGGTATAAAAAGAAGAAAGTAAAAACTAATGTTCTGTTAGCCTCACGTGGGAATACCTTTCCCTTCTTCATTTTTCTTCTCCATTAATTAATGAGTATGAAGGATACATATTCCAGTAGAGTAATCCTGTTTGCCTCTTGAAGCTTTCCTGAAACAATGGAAGGTCTGGCACTAATTGAAAAGCTATGGATCCTGATGGAATGCAACTTCTCTTTAACCTGTTTACTGGCTCTGTGGAAAGGGCATAGAGTGCCAATATTGCTAATAGTTCTGAATTTCTGGTCTATAACTTCAACTCATTACCCCTTTCATTTTTATCTCTTTATGGAACCACAAGGCTTTTACAGCATAAAACAAAAGAAAAAGGAATATGCACCAAACAGGTGGTACTGGCACTAGGACAAATTGCCTACCCGTTCAAAAAATTTCTCATTTATTCTGTCAAAATGGTGGATGAAGGGGACTGATCTGAGGTTGATTAATAAAAAACCTTCAAGAACAGAAATTTTCATAAGCTGTTTTATTTTCTCACCAGGTTCAAAGTATGTTTATTCATCCTGCCTTCCCCAATATAAGCATACAATCTCAGCTAGCGGAGAGATAAAATTATAAAATATGTTACCTTACCTACCCCTTCTTCAAACAAAGATGGCCTCTACATATTTCACTCCCTTGGGTGTTCACATGAGTGAACAAACCAAATGTGGCAGATGTTATTCACATTCCTAATTGCACAACTGGAAGCTGATCTCATCCTCTAGCAATGCATACACAGTACTCAAGAATCTGAAGAAAAAAGAAGTGCTCATCAAATAATGTTGCACCAATTGGGAATTTTTTGATCCCGAAAGCAAGTAGCATCTGAAAGGATATCTCTCCACTAAAGACTTTTAGGCTACATCATTCTCTGGTCTTTCCTTCCCTAATGCTTAAAAAGTGCAAAGAGATTCCATTTAGCCAGGAATTATTACTACCCTCAGCTCAAAAATGCCTTGCTACTTGAGTAAGAGCTACGTATATGGTTTGTGTTTTATATCAATATCATATTGCCCTAATGTATCATGTTAAAATGAGATTCTGCTTCCTCAGCTGCTTAAGTGCTTTACTTCTTTTAATCTAGCAGTTTACATAATATTTTTTACCTTACATCAGCATATCTGGGTGAGTTCTTTGGTTTATTACAGAGCAGGTTGGACTGTGTGCTCTAGTGGCTCATTTCGGTTTTAAAATTGATGTGTTTTATAGAGGCATGAATAAAAATATCGCATTTGATTGAATAAATCTCAGGAAGAGTCCAATTCAGGAAACAACATAAGAGCCCAAATCCCATTCAATTCAGGAAAACTTAAGTACTTTTCTAAAAGCAATAATGCAAATTGTAGCATGTGTTCAAAACTAAGCACGGTATTAACTGCTTAGAAAAATAAACCAGTTGCTTCAATTTTCTAAACGGATGTAGCAATTTTTTTGGAGAGGAAGAAAACTTATTACATGGAATTTTTATTTATAGAAATAACTGAAATGCAGGAAGTCAGCAAAAGTAGATCACTATTTGCAGAGTACAGGAACATAAACCAATTACAGAAAATGGATTTTCATTTCTTGGAAATGTTTCTTCTATGCAAAATATTATTAGTTTGGGCATACATGCCACTGATTTCCAGCAAGCTGAGATTTGAGATCAGTCAAGATGTCTCAGGACAATTTCAGTTGCACATTTTCAGTGCTCAACCATTACAATCATGCATAGGTTGTACTTCTTTTTCATTACTCTGCAATATCACCTGTGTGCATAGTCTTTTAATGCAGTAAACTGAAGTTATGAGGAATAGTTTCTCAGTCCATGGGAAAAGGGCAACCTACCAATCATTTTCTGTGGGGAAAATGTGTGCATGTGTACACTTAACATAAAATAATTTATTGTAGCAAGCAGCTTGGTGTAGCAAGATAAAAATACTTGCGTTTGTGCCCATGCTCTGCCTTTTCAGTCAGATACGAAGTGTTCTCTTCTTTCTACGGAAAATTGGCCCTGAGTTCATCTTAGCTTTTATATTCCCTGAAGTGCTTTATTTTTACTGTGTCAGAACTCTTATCATGGTTCACAAATGCTTTGTGATTGCAGTCTCCTTGAAGTAGGAATAGTGCAAACATGCAAAAAACTTTCTAGTTGTATGTTTCTCATCTGCCAGCCTGCAGTATGAGTTACACAAATGTGAAACCCTGCCCCAACACCTGTGCAAAGTCCTTCAACAGTATCTTGAGTTTTTGCCAGCTTCTACTTATATGTTTATGTATATACACACACATACACATGTAGTACATATGTGTGTATGTACTGACTATGTGTGTGTACATATATATGTATGGTGTCAGTAAGTGACCTTAAAGGCTCAATTCAGTCACTTAACTCAGCTTTCTAGTCTCTCTTGGAACTTTAGGCATGTACCTCTTGGCCTGGTCATCGTGTGCCATTCCATAAGGACGTCGTCTCCACTATGTCCTGTGTCAGATATTCCACTTTCTACAGACATCTCTGATGCCCTAAATAATTGAATGGCCCTGGCTTCTATGTTTCTGATGCTAACTCCCACCCTAAATGCAATCACAGAGGGGATGTATGTGCTCTATCCTTTCCATCTATTGACTTTCTGCTTCCCTGCCCTATGCAGCTGGTCACCAATTAGCCCCCATCACATGCGACTGCACAACTCACTCAGGCTGAAGATCCCAATCTCTCGTACTTCTGTCTGGGCCAAAAATCACACCAGTTACTAGCTAATGTAACCACAATAAAATGTACACCTGTGAGATAAGTAACAAAAATATATGCTTAATAAAAACTATTTTAAAAGCATCAAATAGGGTCCACAGCCGTGGAAAGGACAACCAAAAGTAGAGAGGATGTGCAAGTGGAGTTTCAAGAAGAAATTTGGCGTGCCTGTACATACTAGGCCTGTGGAGAGTATTTTAGGGTGTGTACCAATAGGATGCAAAAGCAAGACTGTCCAACCGTAAAACTGGTTGTGAGGAGGGTAAACTGAAAGGGTCTGTGGTTTACAGAAACAGAAAATAAAATTTTTTTTTTTTTTTGCAAACTGAATTTTACTGACATGGAATATTCGAAAGAGACCAATTATTTGTGAGTGAGGGGAACTGAATATAGGCACCAAATGAAAAGTGCTGACTCAGAATGCAAACTTTGCATCCTACTTAGTTATGTGTGTGATTTATACACTATACTATATCTGTACGTATATAGATAACTTTTACAAGTATATATACACGCACACACATACATATACATTAGACCATAGGTATTCTGAAATTATTTTTACTTTTGTTCTGTAAGTATTGCTATACTAGAACCAACCTATATTCCACTTCAGCCTGAATTCTAACACTACTTAAGGAATAAGTATATGGCATAGAGCAAGGAACCTTTCTCCATACAGCATTCCCATCAACTTTATTCCTATCTTTAGCATTATTGTGAGAGAGGATTTTGTACACAATGACACAGCTTGAACCTTGACCTTTTTTGGTCTTCCACTTTCTTCCTTTCCCATTCCTATTATGAATAATTCAAGATTGATTTTGAGCAGAGAAAACAATTTAAACAAGGAATTTTTATCTTTCTCCATCCCTCCCTTCCAAATCTACTCATGTTATTGTGGGAAAAACAAGACTAAAACCCTAAACAAACAAACAACATCAATAGGGGAAAAAAATTACCACAAAACAAACAAATAAAAAAAAACCTCAACAAAAGCATACCAGCAAATATAAACAATATTCATAGAATAAATTTAAAATAAAATTGGAAAAAGGGACCCTGTGAGATAATTTAACCATTCCCTTGTACCAGCCTCAAATGTCTGACCTGAATCTTCTCTTTGTAGCTAAAACATATATATTTCCCTATGTTCTATTTGTAGCTGTTTGATATTCTCTGGCTGCTATAACTTCTTGCAGCACAGATTTCTCTCAGGCACCTAAATTATAAATCCCAGTGACTATTTTAAATGAAAAAGTGTCCTGATGCTCAGCTTCCTTGAATGTTCCTTATTGTCATGCTGTCCAGAGAACAGAGACTGACAAAAAGGAAAATAAATCACTTTTGTTACTAAACCTTTGCATTCTAATTAAGCACTTCTTACTGAACATCCATCTTTTGCCTCACACCTGGTCACTAGATGTTTTAAGAGTTTTGCATCAAGAGAAATCCAGTCTGCCCTGCCAGATGTCAGGGCAAGACCACTTCTGCAGAGATTGCTCCTGTATGTCACGATCCCCTTCCTCTGCCTGGCAGATGGTTCAGTCATGGGGTGACAAGGGTGATTTCCCAGTCTGGAAAACTTTTTTTCATTCTCTGCAGTTTCCTGAGGGCAAAAGGCTAAAACAATGGTGAGGTCCTAGCCACTTTAACAGAATTTCATCTGTCTTGGGAAGGTCTTGCATTTCTAAGAGATAATTAAATCTATAATTCTGGTGATAAGTTGTCCTTGGTCCATATGCCTAGAAAAACCCCACAAAATGGCCAGTTTAAAAAGTATAAAAATACATAACAAAAGTATTAATGAAGACATTGTAGCCCTGACTTCAAGTGAAATATTTATATAGAGAAGACATGGAGAGGAAAGGAATTATTTTCTCCCATCTCAGAAAACAGCAAGTATTTACAGTATTCTGGGAGGACTTCTGTTCTCCTTCATTGTGATCATAGTAGAAAATTCCTGGTGAGAGAAACCTCAAGTTATATGGAGAAAGGGCTGTGGTCAAATATGGCAGAGTCTGTGACATTATACAGAGCTAGGTCATCTGGTTTGATGACCAGAATAAATCCACACTGTTTTCACAAAAATTCATATTGAATGAAGTAGAGATGATCAAATTATACTCAAACAATTTACCTGAGACACAAATCTTGGTGCAAAAAACCCCACAGACTTTGTGATGGAATAATTTATTCCCCTGAGACAAAGTAATTGCAATGTAAATGCTTGGAATAAAAGAGGCAAGAAAGGCAGGAAATAGGAGGAAAGATGTTAAAAGTCATGGATCTGTTGGAGCAAATCCACAGGAGGGTCACAAAAATGATCAGAGGGCTGGAACATCTCTCCTATGGGTGCAGGCTGAGAGTTGGTTTTGCTCAGCCTGGAGGAGAGAAGGTTCTGGGGAGACTATTGTAAACTTTCAGTACTTGAAGGAGGTTTATAAGAAAGATGGGGACAGACTTTTTAATGGGGCCTCTAGAGAGAAGACAAGGGGAAATTATTTTAAACTATAGGAGGGCAGATTCCACTTAGATATAAAGAATAATTTTTTTGTGAGGATGGCAGTGAAACACCAGAACACTTTGCCCAGAGAGGGTATAGATACCTCATCTGTGGAAACATTCAAGATCAAGCTGGACAAGGCTCTGACCAACCTGCTCTAGGTGGAAGGTGTCCCTGCTAATTAGAAGGGAGTTGGACTAGATGACTTTTAAGATTGATTCCAACCCAAAACATTCCACTATCTTACTCTATGATTATGGCTTTTATACCCACACATCCTGTATCCTAGCAGAAGCAGCTTAGCTACAAAGAGAAATGCCTGGCCTTTGGTACTGATCTACGCTTTCCATGGTGTAAGCAAAATATATGTAACAGGATGTGTCTGTGCTTCTTGCATGGGGAGGCTAAGAATGTATCTACAAGCTGTCCCTGTAAAGACAGATGATCTCCCCACTACATCTCATGACCCATTTTCTTGTTGATGCTAATGTTATGGGAGGAATCTGAGCATTTACCTCGGGTAAACTTAGTAGCTCTTCTGTGCAACTACAGAGATTGTGTTGAGAAAACAACACAAAAATAATTGCAAGCAGGACTGCAAACTGACTCTTTCTAATGGGGCTTAGAATTAAAAATTCAATGAGGGCACACAGTGCAGGATAAGTCTTAGGTGTATACTTGCTCTTTCTGTTTGTCTGTGAATGAAATGGCTAGCAACAACACAGAGGCACTCATCCCTGCCTCTGTGCAAAGAGCAGGAAGGAAGAATGCCTTCCAGTTCTCAGTTCTGGGCTTTCACCAAGTTCCCATTCTTTGTATGGACAGTGCCTTACAAGTTCTATTCCTTTCTTCTACTGCTGCAAGCCATCACGTGCAAGCCAGAAGGGATCCCAGCCTGAGTCCCCACAAGAACAAACCCAACCTGGGCAGCTCAGACTGTAAACTGCAACACTAGAGGGTAGCTGCTTTTAAGTCCAGACAAAGTTCAGCCAAAATTTATAGAGTGATCAGAGCTACGCAAGTAGTAGCTTTCTGCATTTAAAAAGCAAAATTTCCATTCCTTTTATTTTTTCTTTGTTAATTCAATCCTTAAACTTTAAACTTTGTGTGGTTTTAATACTTGTTTGGCAAGAAAAGAAAAAAATATTTATTTATTTTTCCCCCTCACTCTATTTGTCAAATCAAAATTAAAACCAGCAGTTATTAATTTTTAAAATCTTGAAACAAAAAGGTTAGCAATTTTCTCTCTTCCTTGTTCTTGCCTCTATGGGGCTTTTTTTGCACAGACTTATCCCTCAAATTTGTAAAGAGTCCACTGAAGTTGGAATCACTAATATTTATTTGTGATTACTGAAGAATACCATCTTGCAAATATGAAGTAGCGTATGCAATGCTAGATGAGTAAGCTACTCTCAGCCCTGTTCACTGCTGAAAGCAGATACTGCTGGTGTAAGATGTGGTGATCCTGCTCCCCCAGGAAGATGTGACTGAAATCTCTGAAGCCCATGAGTCTCCCGCCTGGAGACTGTGTTCATGTTTCCCACTGTATGGGATGCACCTGCCTTGTTTAAAATACCTGAGATATTAAAAATAGCTCAGGCAATATGACTTATAATCACAAAGAGCTGATGCCTGAAGTTCGGAGCAAGCCTATAACCTGGAACATAAAGTGTGTTTTAGGGAATGTCATTTAGCTGCATGAAATGGGCCCAAGTTTGAGAAGATAAGCCTGCTAGAGACAAGTCCAGGAAAAACACGGCATTTATAATGCTTCATGAGTGTTTGTATATATACAACCTAATGATGCCCCAATTTATATTCCAAAATAACTTATTTTTGCTTGCTCCATTAATTGTTCTAATAATCTAAAAGTAAATGGTTGAAAATTAAAGGAAGACATTTATAGTCTCCTGTTTATAGTGGACCCTGTAAATTCAGCATTATCTCCATATTTTTCTAAAATGTTTATGTGCAAATGATTTTCCCTCCAGCAACTTCATCATGCATGAATAAAAATACATGCTTAGTTATCAAAAGATAATTAGGTGAGACATGTATGTTTTGTCATAATTAATATTCTGTCAATAGGCTAGATAAGAAAGCTCCAAGGGTTAATGCTTTCCTGCTCTGTATCTAACATTGCCAGTGAATTTCTCTAGCTCACTCCATTAATCCAGTCAGCACAATGGATCAGGTTAGAGATGTGTCTCAATAAATCACTCTCAAGTGCTGGGGGTAGGAGTACCTAATTAATCAGCACTGTCATTATGTTTGACTTGTAGCTGCCTTACTGTGTACGGGATGAGGATTCAGTGTATTTAACCTGCACACACTCTTGAACAGATCTCCAGTAGTGATGTAAATTTTAACCCTTGTATGGAAGAAAACAACCCGTGATTCTATAAATGGCAGATGAAATGTTTCTTACTAATAAACTAATCTACAGGTAATTTATTCTCCTCCCCACATGCCCACTCCCCCTTCTTTCCCTAGGGGCCATTAACATCCTGCAGCATTTTATCTCTTTTAACACCAAATTTCTAAAGTTAAATGCAACATTAGAGTTCATCAAAGTCCCCAGCTGTACCTGATAACTTTTCCCCTCCCACTTTCCCATCCATCTCCTCTCCCTTTATTCCCACTGTCCCTAGCTTTTAGGCCATTTGTCCCCAGAGGAAGACTCCCAGTCCATCCTCACTGTCACTCTGGCCAAACTCCCCTGCCCTTCTATACAAGAGGCCTGTTGCATCGCTTGCATCAGTAGACACCAGTCTCTCTATCCACTCTTAATCCTTAGCTTCTTTATTTCACAGGCATGCCTGGAAGCTAAACACATCCTTCCTGGCTCCCCTATCCACTTTCCTCCAGGTTTAGACAGCACCTTATCATCTTTAAAAGAGAGATTTTTTACTCTGCTTTTTCAAGTTTGGAAAGACAGTTTAGTGTTATCTTTCCAAATGGAAATTTTTGTATTCCTATCAAAATAATTGCGCTGATATGACTCCTTCCTTTCTGAATATGTTGATCTTGACACTTGCCTTTTTTTTCAGAATAAGACACTCAGTTATTGGTTTTGCATTTTTTTAAGGTCCAGGTGGTAGATGCCTCACTTGGCAAAGTGGAAAGCGATGTCTAGAAGCATCAGTTCTGCCTGTCCAGAATAAACATTAGCAGTGACATGGTGCAGAGCCCAGAGTAAATTCCTGTCCATGTGATTTCTGCTCTACACCAGCATTCAAGGTACAGCCTGAAGAGTATAGGGCCATGAGAGGAAGACAGCAGAGAAAATGCTGCTCCTGCCGGTGGCAGGGATGGCCCCTGGCAGCCTGCAGGAGGAGGATGCTGTGAATTCAATTAGCCTGTGGTAATAAGGAAACTGAGAAGATGATCCCTAAAGTAGAAACTGTAGGCTAGAGCACAAAGAAATGCAATAAGAAAACATACACTTGTATCAGTGTCTCCAACTCGTCTATACATGCACCAAGAAAGTCGCAAACAGATCTGTGTATTTACCTCTGCTTGCAACATAGACTGTGTCTTGGTTTATTTAATTCTGATGTAAGGAGACAGCTCCTGTGGACTTCAGAAGGAATCCATGTGTGCAAACCAGCCTGAATCTTTATCCATTTCCTACACCATGAAGGAAACAGCAGCCACTTTGAAAACACTGACACTAACAATAATATTTTAAAGGGATTTATTTTGTATATGTGGCTACATTACCACCTACTCCTGGTGCGATGATGGACTGAATTAACTATATCTTCTACTAACTCAGTACTTAATATCTTGTCATTGTTGAGATGGAAACACTTATGTGACAAAAATATATTAAATATTCTGAAAGTACAGGTCTAATTTTTTTTATACTAGATATGGTAAAATTATGTGATGCGACATTAACATTTTTCTGTCTAAGTTTCTCTCTCCTTTGAGAAAAGATGCATAATCATTTCACTTTAAAGTGATTTTGAATAATTATTCATTAATGTCTGTGGATACTTCCTGCCAAATTCTGATCATTGAAGAGAAACCTAAGAGGGAACACCCGTTCTGAGCTAGATGCATGGTGAACAGTAAATAGTACAATGTGCTAGATGGTAATTGTGACACTACAGACAGGGCCTCCTGACCATATCAGAGCTGCCCAAAGTTTGTGTTTTATGCAAACTGCCTGTTTCTGCAATAAACACTGGTATAATACACAAGCTCATGTTTAGATTGCAGAATTGTTTTAGTTTTTCTCATTTCCTAAGTTTTGAATGCTGGACTTCTATAATCACTATAGTGGAGTTTTAATCACTATAGTTTTACAAAAACTATAGTGTAAATGGAATGTGGCAAATGCAAAATAATATTTGCATATCATTCATCACTTATTTAAAACATGTTTCATAACACATCAGCTGCAGCAACCTTCCTACCGCGTTGCAACAAATGCATCAGCCAGATGTGGGCCACCCTCCAGAGCCCAGGGCCCAGACCCAGCTTCCATCTCCATCCTCTCTTCCCCATGCCCTGGCAGCAGGGTGCTGGCACAGGGTACTACCACAGATTGCACAGGCAGAGGGGCAAACCCCAGGAGCAACATAAGGGCCAGAGCTTCTGGAGGAGCTCACAGGCTCAGCGCAGTAGCTAAGGCTACAGACACTGATGATATTGGTGACAATTAGTGGAGAGCGATTAGAATGGAGATGAGGAGAAGATTCATCTGTTACACTATCCATCATCTGTGTGTTGCCCCAGGCAATGTGAGCAGGCTGCTGTTTTCAGTGGAGCTGCCATTACTGTGGACCAGCATTAGCCTTCCCGTGGGGCAAAAGCGCTTCAGTAAATTTTTCCAGTAGGACTTGGGAAAATAATATTTTTTCTTTATGTGTTTCTCAGAGTATGACTGAATGTCTGTGCAGGTAGATCAGTAAGCCAAATTTTAGAGTTATGCTTTCATACAAAAGTCCATTTTGTATAAGACAGTGTTAAACTGTGATAAATTCAAAGTGTCGATTAAAACAAACAAAAAGGTTTAATTCCTAACATACTTCAAGCACAAAAATGATAAACAAATAAAAAAAAGTTTATCTGTTTCTCCACTGTAGGGACGTCACTTTCATAACAGAACCTTTGGTCTTATATTTGGGATTTTTTTCAGTGAGAAGTTGCATAATTTGCTTAACATGTTATAGAGGTATCTTTTTACCTTTTAGTCTGGAAAAATTCTCATTCTCCTATATTTCATCTTTATATCACCATGAGCCACCAGTTCCCATTTTAATGCCCATGTACAGTTCTCCAGAAACAGTGACACACTTCATTCATTGCAGACAATATTTATAGATACATCACTTATTGCCTGCACACACCTGTAATGCTGGGTACAGAGCTCATGTGACTTATTTTCACATCATTACTCTGGGAGAATGTTAGTTTCAGGTTCAGTAGGAAATCTCCTTTTAGTATTATTTTCATCTAATACTCAAGAGCCAGAACCAGAATCCAGGAGTATTTTCTTTGAATTATTGCCTACCCTACAGAATTTATTTATAGCTGGGACTCAAACCGTATTCATTGGTTGTAAAGGTATTGTTCATGTGAGTTGAAATAATGCACACAGCTTGCTGAACTAGATCTTGCTATGAAAGGCTGCACATACACACCTCATTTTATACTCCCAATTCTCATTTCCCAGAAAAAATTCCCAATCATTCTTTTCTCCTGATGACTTTGCATGCTTATAGCCCCTTTCTTCTTTGCTTCAGAAGGTCTTTCACCCATTCATATGCTACCTCACCTCTAGCTGAGGTCATTTGGTTCCTATACATTCTCTTTACCTTTGCACCAACAAATATAAGCAGGTCCTTGTGTATTCCAGGCAAAAAAATTTCAACCACTATTTCAGATCCCAGTTTTATTCCTGTGGAATCTTTGTGGGAGACAGTAGAACTTCATTTCTGTTAGTCTGTACATGGGTCTGTCACAAATTTGTAAATGCGTTTTTACTAGAGAATCAGTTGGCATGTGACTGTAATATGAATTATTCCTAAATATATTTGAATATTTAGATTGTAGAAGATTTACAAACCTCGTTTTCACAGTCTGTGTAGGGCTTTTCAGTTCATTAGCTAAATACTAGCTTGAGAGGTTATCAGCCACCACCTCCACTGTGCAGTGTCTGGTATCACTGGAGAATTCACTTACTAATTCACTTAGATTAGATAGCATTAGAACTGTGAGTTTATCAGAGGGAGCAGGCCAAAACTGCGTTCCTTAAAGGTAAAAACATTAAACTTAACTTGAATATAGCTGATTGTCAGAAGACTGGTGTATGCTAAGGGATCAGTGTCTTCTAAAAAAAGATTACCACCAAAAGAAAAACAGAAAAGACACTTTCTGACAAGGAAAGGTAATTTTATTTTTTATGATATTGTAAATCTCAATGAACCCCAGTGGAATTGAATGCCTTAGATTTACACTACCCTTCTGTATTTCTTTCTTAGTTCTAGATCCTACAAGTACCCTAAAACCAGTTCTCTTACTCATCTTCTACTTTATGTTCACCAAAAGAGAAAGAGAAATCTTACATAAACTTTTTTGTTACAATAGAATCATAGAATCTGATGAGTTGGAAGGGACCTATAAAGATCATTGCAACTCCTGGCCCTGCACAGGACACCCCAAGAGTCACACCATGTGTCCCAGCACATTGTTCAAATCCTTCCTGAACTTTACCAGGCTTGGTGCTGTAAGTTCCCTGGGGAAACTGTTCCGGTGCCCAACCATCCTCTGGGTGAAGAACCTTTTTATAATCCCCAGCTTAAATGTCACCTGACACAACTTCAGGTCATTCATTCCCTTGGGTGCTGACATTGAGTCACCACNGCACTGCTCTCCAGCCTCTCATTCCCCAGACTGTCCATACGTCCAGGGCTGCCCCATCCCAGGTGAAAAATCTGGCACTTTCCCTTGCTAAAATTCTTATGATTGGTGACTGCCCAACTGTCTAATTTATTGAGGTCTCCCTGCAGGTATTCTCTGCTCTTGAGGGATTTGACAGCTTCTCCCAATTCAGTGCCTAATCACACCAGGAAAAAGCAATATTTGAGCTAAACACCCACTGATTTTCAATTCTGAAAAATTGATGTCCAAAGAAAGGAAAGCTGTTGGGCAACAGGGAATGAAGTCAGCGTTCTTATTACCATAGTAGATAAAATTAATATTTTTAAATGAATTTTCTAGATTTTATTTTTGTTTTAATAATTATAGAAAAGTGAACATGTTCTAGGTGCATTTATCTAATTCATTTCTTTTGTTGTATATTATTGGTATATGATGTAATCATTGAGAAAAATATTTAAATGAGTGTTTTTCACCTTGATGTCTTCTGCTACCAGTTAAATGATCCAAAGTTGACCAATGTTTCACATAATTTGATGCTGAAAAAAAACCCAAGAATTTTTTGCAATGATTTCTGTTCAAACTAAAGAACTTTCAAAATGGCATGAAGACAGACATTAGGATGACAAGTTGCCAGTAAATCTGCAACAATGAACGTAAGGCCATGGAGATTGATTAACCTGTAGGATATTACACTGAGAAAAAAGAAACAAGATGCTTCCCAGTTATGGAACTCAAGATTCTTGATTCCACCTACTTATTTAGTGTAAGAAGGTTCATTCTATATACATATCAAATCTGGTTTTAAAGACAAAATAGGGTTAACTTAGAAGATACAACAGAATTTACTTTAGGTGGAACCATTGTTATGTTCCAAAATACAGTGTTATTATAATGTGGATATAAAGTGTTAGTCTAAATACCGGAAAGATGTATGAGCATTTTTTTCACTTGTGAAAACACAAATTAAAATGGGAGGGATGGTGTAAAACTNCTCTTTCTCTTTCTTCCCCTCTTTAATTCTTCACTCTTTCCATCCTAACATGAAGAATTTGATTGTTGACATTACATAACTGATGTATTGGAGTCCTAAATATACATAGGAAACTCACAACCATATTCTAGCAAAAACCCAGTTTAGACCAATGAAACATTGCAGCTCGGTAAAAAGAAACAGAATGAATGCCTTTCGTTCCAGCTTTATTTTTTATACTCTTTACAGCTGTTCCACTTATAAACAAGAACTTCAGTACATAAACAGTGACTAAGCATAATAGAATGAAAAATTAGATCCCTCAGAACTGATGATGTTTATTTTTCTTATTCATTTTTATTAGCGTTGAATATTGCATGTCTAATCCATATTGAAAGAACTATGTAAAGTGGCTGGCCTCAACCATTTATCTGGTAAAAATTGTACAACATATAGAGCCCACAGAAAACCTTAATTTGCTAATAATTCTCAGTGAAAAGGGGAGGAATAAAGAAGGAGCAAGTCCAGCTTTAACTTATTGAATTGCAGCTGGAACAAAACTCTTTCATATTCAAGCAGCTAATTGCAGGGAAAACAGTCTATTTCAGTCTTTAAAATTTGATGTCTTCATTTTCCAAATATTTATTTGTACTGCACATGAGAGGCTTTATGAAGGAAAGTGTTCTAAAAGCTGGAGGAGACATCCAGGCTGAACAGTAGTTTACTTATAATTTGCAGACTCGTAGTACTTAATATATAATGCAATAATCTATGCTGTGCCATTTGTCACTTGGACTAGGCCACAGATTATAGCTTAGGGCAGTGCATCTGTGCACAGATAAGGCAGGAAATGGCCTAAAATCTTGAACAGCTGAGCATGATGTCTCAGTGTAGTTGCAAAATTCAACCTCTGCTCCAGAGGTCACTGCATGCTTCAGTCATGACAGCCCAAATTGTTAAGCATGTGACTAATATGCATACAGAACACAGGCTGCCTAGTGTCTGCTGCAAGCTTGATGGCTGGTTAGCGGCTAGTCTTAATTTTATGTGACAATCCTATGTAGGAAGTGCCGGGTGGGTGACTAAATGGAGCATATTGATGTCCCACTGGGTGTAGCCCCTGTTGTTTTGACAAATTCTCCTTAGCATTTATCAATCAGGCCTACAATGGGGAGTGTGCTGAATATCTAATTCAGACATGCTAGTCAGGACTAATAGAGCAAGATAGCATGTTATTCAATTTGTACTTGTTAGTGATGTCCCACTGTCACTGGGCAATTTACCTTCACACTTCACAAATGAAAAGAGAAATTTGCTGGGCTTCAAACACTTACATGAGTTACAAGCAAAATTTTAATTAGCATGTCATTACAGCAATAATTTATTGCTTCTTTCTAGTGTCCTAGCACCCAGATTGCACTTTTCCTTTTTTTTCCTTTAAGGCAAGATGTGCTTTAAAATTTATGGGGCAGGTACTTGAAACAAAAATAAAAACCAATCCTGCAGCAATTGAAAAAGTGCATAGTAAGATACACAAGCATTATTTTTTGAAGCCTAAAAGAGATGTATATGTTTATCACTTAAAGGAACATTTTGAGCTCTCCCCCTACTATGTATTAAGGAATTCCGTAAACAGTGTCATTTAAAAGTCTTCTTATTTTAATTAATTTTATAACTACTTGAAAGTGTAATTTTAATCTATTTCCAAATGAAGTATAAAGACAGTTGGACAAGGCAAGAAAAAAAAGTGTGTCATGTAGAAAACAGTAGAGCAAAACCACATTTTTATTTTACGTATGTAAACTTTAGTAGTGAATTTTCAGTAAAGACCCATGTCAACAACTAAAGAAGCCTAATTCTGGTAAACAGAAGAGAGATGGATTCTTCAGCTAAAGTCAATGAAAAGAATGGATTAGTCCGTAGAAGTGTTTGGGAAGTTCAGAGCATCTTATACTGCCATTGAAGTTGAAAAGGGCCTGCCCTGCACTTTGAAGAGCTGGTTCCTATGGCCTTTGATGCTATTGTATTTATTTGTGTATATTGGTTCACACACTTATTTTTCTAAATTGCAACTCACAATTGATAGACCACAAGGATACTCAGTGCTTTAAGAGAATTAGAGGACAAAATGCAAGCCATCTACATGAAGCAGAGGGGAGCTCAGGGATACTTAAAATTCCTCAGACAAAAAGCAGTGTGAATTAGTCAGGGTGAATGCCATGCTCTACATTGCAGGATGCAGGACAGCTCTTCAAATGCCAACTTTGCTGTCCCTGTGGCACATTTCTCAGAAACACGGCCATGGTCTCTTGAGCTATCTTGTAGCAGGTTCTCTAATAAAATGATGAATACGCAATAAAAAGAAATGTGAGCAAACAGATCACCTTGGGAGGTTTGTAGAGGTGGCTGCTCACTAGAGATAAGACACTCACACAGAATCTCGGGGAAGCAAAATTAATTTGATTCCAGGACATCAGTGATACCAGATATTAAAGGGGATTTTCTTCTTATTATTTTTATACAAACATGTTATGGAAATAAATATGAAAAAAAGTGTATTTATCAACAAAAGGGCCTGCAAGATTAGGCCTCCTGTGCGGTATGTAGGAATACCTTAGAGAAAAGTTAATGAATTGAGGACTTTTAATACACCAGGAAATGTAAATTTTGCTGCTAGAGGTTACAGTATTTCATTGCTTTTAACTCTCTGAAAGAAAACAGTGTGACTTCACAAACAGCCCATAAAATTTAAGGGAAACTTTTGCCTTGAGTTGTTTTCATCAGTGACAATTCTTTTTCCCCTTGGCAGGTCCTTTCAGAGTAAAAATATATTTTGGCTTCAGTTTTGGTCTCATTTAAATTGGTTCAAGGGCAAACTTACCCTATAGATTCTGACTTAAACTCATGTGGAAACAGTGGAATTCGACTCATAGGTGTTACTCATGGATCAAAGTCCCACTTCTCCAGGGCAAGCAGTATGTTGCAAACAGCAGAGATACCACACCATTGGTCATGGCTGCTTGAGCATGAGGTGACTTCTACAAGCACCACTTGGAGTGCTGTAGCAGCAACAGGATGCCAGGAAAGTCTTTGCAAAATTGCAAAAAGCCTGGCTATTTTATTTCCATGCCCTAGTGTTGATTCTGCACCAGCTGAGAGGGAACAGAGGCATGCAGACTGTGGAGTGTTTTATCAATATCATCAATATGAGGAACTCTAAGGTCTTGAGAACCCACTAGAATACTATAACAACGCCCACAGCAAAACTGACAGTTGCTACCACTTTTTGATATTTTGATAGCTGTTCCCTCACTGGCAAGGGTTCTTTCCTATCTCTTGGTATATCCAGTCGTTTCAGAATGAAACTACTATAAGCAATTTATATGCAGATGTAGAGAAAAATGCACATTTTCTCAGGTTTTCTTAGGCAATTTTTCCTTTATTTTAAAAATTCTACTTACTGTATAACTCACAGAAAAAGGAAAATTGTCAATATGCTTATAACCTTATTTTCTATTGTCTTCATCTGCCTCTATTCCCTCTCCCAGTGTGTTTGTGTCTGTTGCCCACAGAGTGAGTGCTCTGCTTCTCTGGTCTTCACATTTTTCCCAAAGATTTACTGCTCTAGAAGGCTCACAGACACAACCCTTGCCAAGATGATATTTATTATTATTAGGTAGTAGTTTATATATTTTACAAGTCAGCATTTTTTCTTTATTTTTCTGTTGATTTTTATTTTAATTTTTATAGTGGAATACCAAGCCCTAATCCAATCATTAAGTTAGATAATTTTTCCTTAAACATGTTCTCTCTTTCCTAAGTATGATTAGGAAGTATTCAGTTCCTAGTATTTAGTTCAATCTCATGCTCTTAATTCTGAAACATTGGCACAATTCCAATATATTTTGTTGCTTTTCATTTAAATCTGCATACAGGTAGCTGTAAGAAAAATTTTCCCTTATAGTAGTGAGGGGAGGTAAATTTTCTCTGCCTAGGCTACCAGGATTCTGAAAATTATTTCCAGTTGCAATAGATAGCTAGAGATCTCAATAAAGGAGACATACTTTATTTTCTTCTGAAAGAATCTATTCACTAAAAGGAGTACTAAGTACACAGTCAAGAGCTTATATACACAGAATGTGGTACTTTGGATCCTAGTGTTGTGCATTTGATGAGATAATATTTATAGCATTAATCACAGAACAAATAAAACCAGTGACTTCTCCAGTGATTCAGCAGTGTTAAGTTATAATTTTCAAGCATCTGAAAACATTTCCTGGGACTGTTTAATTTACTGAAATTGCTGCACTCTTCCTACCCTAGATATTTGATACTGTTCTTAGCAATGCTAGAAATCTAGAAGAAAAGAGACTCAAAACAATTTGCTTTGCTGTGTGAGTTAAGAGCAAAGGTTTCGATACAGAATAAGACATTACACAAGAGAAGTTATGGGCTAAAAGAGGAAAAGACTGTAATTCTACCAGCCATGTTATTAATGAAGATAAAGCCAGTCATTACAAGTTCTTTTTTTGACTTAAAATGTAATGTTTCTTCTGATGGGTTATATATTACATGAATAGTACTCATCTTCAGCATTTCTTAAGGAACTTAATCTAATCCCTTTAATGTCATTCTGCA
This sequence comes from Myiagra hebetior, assembly GCA_013397015.1. NCBI lineage: Eukaryota > Metazoa > Chordata > Aves > Passeriformes > Monarchidae > Myiagra > Myiagra hebetior. The sequence continues at coordinate 96,027 of VWZQ01013184.1, read as the reverse complement.
ACAACAATGTGAATGGTCATCTAGTAGTTTTAAAAGAAATTTATTTAGCTTGCTAAATCCATAGCCAAAAATTGGGAACCTTGCATTTTCTTTAAACACCATTTTATTCATTATATGATTAGAAAAGACCACTGCAGAATTTTCCCTCATCATCATTATACATCTACATTAGATTTTCATCTGAATTAACTATTATCCAAAGCAATGGACTTGGTGTTACTCACTGAGAACTTTCAGACTTGCTTATTTTTTCCAAGTGGAGATGTGCATCTTTAACATACCAGCTTATGGATACCACACAGGTATCTTGCATTAAGGTCCATCTGAGTTCTGGATCTGTGAAACAGAAGGAAAAAAAGGTCAAAATACGTAAGTAATAGGCTTTTGGGGAAACATTTATGAAATAAATTGATTAAAACTTCAGGCCATAGCTCATTTTATCTATAAATATTTTCTTCATAGAGAAACCTTAATCAAACTGAAAGATATTACTGTGAAATCAAATACTAAACGTCTTTGTGTTCTAGCATAATATATAGCAACGAGATGTACAGAAATATTTTTTAAATCTTCATTAAAGTATTTTGAAGTCTGCTATAATTTCACTAGTTTTCACCTGATCTTGATAATCCCCTCTCTTTTTCTTGAGTTTTGATTGAGCTTAATTACTAAGTGAGCTTGGATTCACCAAGACCAGGATCTACCTAACCAAGCAAAACTAACACTAAATTAAATTCAAGGCACTAGGCAATGTGAAAAAAAACCCCAATCAAATCAGCAAATAAACTATTGACTTACTCTTTCGTGGTTTTCCCTTTTTATATGTTTTTCCCTCTATCCAGATGAACATGTTTGCCTTTTATCTCCAGGTTATCTAACAAGTTAACTCTATCTCCAGGTTAAATCTAACGCTGTAACAAACTGCGTCTTTATGACTTCTCATTTTTCCTTCATGACATCCTAATATCTCAATGCTTCCCACACTGAAAGGATTTCTTTAGACTGGGTTTAACATTTTCAAACCTAGACATTTCTACTGTCTAAAAAACTTTAAAAAAAAAAGGAAAAAAACAAGCTAGAGAAATTGAAGTATTCTGACAATTCCTAAACTGATGTGTCTAGTCACTGAAAATAAAATATTTTTCTCCATATTAAACTAAGAATATATTCACCAGTCTAGAAAGATGAACCCAGACAAAATATTTCTGCAAAGAATCACGTGGAAAAGAGCTATCTGCAACTTTTCTCTTTATTTCCTATGTAACGTCAGCAGTCAGAGTCAATCCAGTCAAGTAGGGGACAAGTACCTGCTCCATGCCTCCATGTCCTGTGATGACTTCAGAATGCACAACGTCTGACTGTATTTTATCAGGGAGTGGTGTGTGCACTCAGGGTTGCCCTGCTCAGTATCCCCCTGCCATTGCCTGTTCTTCATTATAACCCTTCTGCCTCTTCCTTTTCTCCTTCTTTCTTTAGTCCTAATTACCTACCTGCTAAGGGAGGGCTTATAGATACTGCAGCTGCTGCATCTGATTCTCTTAGCAGAAGAGCAAGTGACCATCAGGCAACCTGGGCAGTAAGAACCTCCAATAAGAAAATACTAGAAATTGTGCATCTTAATATTCGCATAGAATGCCTTTCCAAAGACTTGTCTCATAAGACTAGCTGAGGCATTGGTACTGTCTTTAAATAGTGATGTATTTAACAATCATTTATTTATTTATTTATTTATTTTTATGCCTCATTTCCCAATAGCTTCATGCTTTAATCAACTTTTAACCACCAGACACATCTTCTTGTGCATGTCTCATTCTCAGTTAAAATTGAGCCTGGTCGGAGATATTAAGGATTATATGAAAAGCTTCTATAGATATGTTGCAAGCAGGAGAAAGACTACAGAAAATGCAGCAGCCTGCTCTGGAAGGAAACTGAAG
>VWZQ01013184.1:40836-93391 GCA_013397015.1 Myiagra hebetior | reverse complement strand
CAGGCACTGGGAATATGAAGACGCTACTGTAGCAGAGAATCTGGGCCAAGATGGTCTAAGGAACCTGAATGTGCACAAATCCATGGAAACCGATAAGATTTATCTGTGGGTCCTGAGGGAGCTGGAAAATGAAGCTGGTAAGCCACTCTCCATCATCTTTTAAAAATCATGGCAATCAGGTAAAGTCCTTGATGACTGCAAAAAGGAAAATATATCCCCCATTTTTAAAAAGGGGGATGCAGAAGACCCGAGGAACTACAGACCAGTCAGTTTCACCTCTGTTCCAGGCAAGATCATGGAGCAGATTCTCCTGGAAACTATGCTAAGGTATGTAGAAAACAAAGATATGATTGGTGACAACCAACATGACTTTAATAAGAGTGAACCATGCCTGACAAATTTGGTGATCTTCTATGACTGGGCTTCAGCTTTGGTGGAATTAATGAATGAATTTTCATTTCATTACTTTGTGGGGCTGAGAAACAACCAGCACCCCCTTAGAAGAAAAGGAAGGGATGATGGAAGGAAAGGTATTCACAGTCTCGTTCATCTGCATGTCTTCTCAAAAGAATGGAGAGAAAAGCTCCTTGTCAATACCAAGAGGGTAAGACACCTTTCTAAAGCCACCTTCAGTGATTTTTTTAGGTGCAGCTATACTAAATTGAAAAGATAAAGAGTTGGGATTTCTGCATGGAACTGAACTTTCTTCCTCAATAGTTCTGGACTCTCTTATTTTTTTCACTTCATTATTTTATTACTGTTTTGCCAATAAGTTTTCCTAATCAACATGGCATCACTATGATGTGTGATAAAGGAACATCTAGCACCCTATGATGCCAGGGCAGCATATCTCAGAGAGCACATGATTTTATAGTACCACAACAGTGGAAGTTCCAGATGTCACATGATTTAGAGGTTTTCACCCACACTGTGTTTTACAAAGGCGCTTCTAAGCAAATCAAATCTCATAGGAAACTAAACTGAAAAAATCGAGATGTGAAAAAGACTGTCAGGGTAGATGTAGAACTGAGAAATTGCAACGGAATAATTTGTATTTTAAAGTGGACTGAATTGTGCTGTAGACTAGATAAGACTAGATAAGTCTTATTAAATAAGCACAAGTAATTACTGTGAGTCTTTAGGGACTGGAAATATGATAGAAACTTTTTACATTAGTCCATCATTCATATCTCTCTGTGATTTTTGACATAAGGTGTATTGTAATTTGTTAGAAAGTTAAGCATTTGTGAGATATAGCAGTTCACTGTGATCAAGAACATGTGATTTTTATGTGAAAAAGTATACTCATATACATGAACTGCCTGTTTCAGAGGTATTGCTGGGAATTATATGCATAAATGCCTGTAATAACCTAATCAGTCACCCGTAATTTGAGAAGTTATATGGTAGAATGGAAACAAGGTAGGAAGATATCAGCACAGTCCTTGTTTTCCACTGACTTCCCTGAAGACCTGGGTTAAAGCCTCAAGTATTGGTATTTAATAATGCTAAGTTGCTTCCTGTACAACTTGATTACCCAGCTTATCTATATATCATTTAAGAATTTATAAAGTAAATGTATGCATATTCTTGGTGGGGATGCTGAAATCAGAATCTGAAAGTTTCAGGGCAATAACCTTTGAAGAGGAAAGATCAGCTTCATTCTAATAGTGAGATCCCTGTGAGTCTTCACACATGTAAAATTAGATATTAAACACTTTGCAGTAGTTCTTTCCCAGTAATTATCTCTTCATTCTTTGCGAAAAATTAAATACCCCAGCTCTTCCTTCAGGAGCTCTTTTCCATGGTAAATGTTACATTATTTGATGAGGGACTAGAAACACTGCTATGCAGTCTGTGTCTGTGGTATTCACATGCTACTTAGAGATCCCAATGAAACTGAGCTGGCAGTATTCTCCAAACTATTTATCCCTCTTCTTAACTCAGTTAAGTTTTTCAGCAATCTTCTCAGAGTCTTCCTCAAATCTTTAAGACTAGTGAGAGAAAATGACCAAAACAACAATCCATTTGTGGAAAAAGTTAGTCAGAAAAGTATCATATTCAAGATATAAATTGTTCACAGTCATGATAAGGTCTTTTAATGACAGGAGGGAAGATATTATGAAGGTCTTTCATGGTCAGGGTGTTTCAGTGCTGAGGCTGATACATCAGCAACTGATACCTATTTGTCGTGCAGACAAGTAAGTAACTTGGCACTACTGCCCTTTCTCTGACTTTTGTTCTGTGGAAAAAGGAGAGGGAAGAGATATCAATGAATATTTATCCCAGCCTAACAAAGATATGTTTATCTATTACTGTGATGGAATCCACACACACATCTTGAGCACAGATAGGATTTTGTAACTGTGATTTCACACCATCAATGTTTGATGTAAAAGGCATTATAAAAACATAAAAGGTACATTCCACCATAGCACATTATATTTTTATTGATTTCAGCTTCCAGCAAAAACTAATTTAGTCTTTATAAATCAAATTTTAAAAATAGCTCAGTCCTCCTTCTACGTGTACCACTCTTCTTGGAACTGTATTCACAATGTGATTTCAGTTTGCATTTGTTATCTCTGTATACAGAAAGCTTACTCCTTTACAGCTTTTTCCATGAGACACAGATTTTTATGCATCTGAATCTATTTTAAATTACCATAAAGACATGGGTGGTGGCTTGTTGAAAAGTCAGGATTGATACTTCCTTAAATGTTTGGTTGGAATTTTGTAACGGTGACTGAAAGAAAAGGAGATGATAACATCACATTGAACTTCAGGACCATCTCACTTAGGTAACTCAAGATCAAAAGACATCTTGCTGTCTCATTTTTATAACTCATACAGATTTACTAAATAGTAACAAAAAAACTAAAACAGCTTGCTGTATAATTTTAAAAACAGTTTATTTGAAAATTCGCAGTTTACTCACACATTGATCACGAATTCAGGGCTATATAGCAGCATAAGCAAGGCTGAAATATATTCAAGTTTACTCCAATTGAGAAGTCACTTGATGTACAATTTCTTTGAAACAAATAAACCACTTCTAAAGAAAGGAAAGCAATATCCAGGCCTTCAAGATTTGTAATTTTAGAACTATTAAATACATTTGCTTATTTTTCTCTCTTTGCTCATCTCTCTGTTTCTTTTTTGAAAAACGTCTGAGCTGTCTGCCTGACCTTCTTTCAAAATTAAATGTATGGGTATATCTTTGGTTTTAAAATTGTAAAAAACATCTTTTTTTTTTTACTACTTTTCTATTAATAAAAATACTTTTTTTGTGTTTCCCAAAGCGTAGCCTGTACATCTGCAGTGCAAATCTGAATGATGAAATAAAGGCAATTTTCTTCTAGTGCATGCCTTTTCCTAAAAAAAATCCCAAAACAAAACAAAACAAGACAAACCCCTCCCCCACAAAAAAACCCACCCAACTCTTTACAAGGTACAAGACAAATGACACAAAAGTGAAAGGGCACTGATACAAACTGGATAGGCTTACAACATAATTGAATTAAGTCCTGTGTGCCACATATGATCACAAAGCAAGGCCATGTCTTGAGCACTCTGAATGTAGGGAGGCTGCCAGTCAATAAAAAGACCCTTTAAACTGTTTAAATGCATCATGAGCATGTGCAGAACACTCCTAGCTAACAGGTGGCTGAATAAAACTCAGCTGGTGTTGCACAGGGCTATAGCATTGACCTTCTTTAGGATAATTTCAGCCCTCTTAAAAAAAAAAACAAAAAACAAAACAAAACAACTGTTACTGTACTTGGTGTAGTGGAAACAATTTAGGGATGAATAATTTCTTTTACCCCCTTGAGGCACCGGTGGCTCGCTCGCCGGTCTCCGCTCTCTCTCCCTTTCTGTGTCTCTCAAGTGAATTAACATAAAGGAACAGTGACAACAGCAAGCTGAAAAGCGTAGCTGGTGGGAGGATTAAGTATATCATTGAAAGGAATTATGTTGTAAATGACTGGGAGGGGTAGGGGCTTCTGTTCCTTGGTCCCATCTGGTCTTTAAAGAATACCTTGTTGTAATTACCCCCAGATGGCTTTGTGCTACACTGGGTCTGGACAGCCAGGTGCCACTGTACCCTGCTGGGTGTGATATTCATTGCTACATGCAGTGACAAAAATGGACTTCATTGCAACCTAATTTCTTCCAGGGTATTACACAAATATGGAATGAACGTAGCTTATCAAACAAGAGCTTAGTGTGCTGGGAGCTGAAACTGTCACATGTAAGACAAGACTGCCTTGTTTCACTTTTAACAATTGTCTTAAAACATGGAAATATCAACAATTTACAGTGTTTGTCTGCTAATAAATATATATTATATCATGTTAGCTATTTTTCCAGAAGCTGAAATGCTCAAATTACCCTAAGGCAATTGCTGGAAATGGTAGAACAAACTCCTCTTACAAAGTCAGTTTTTCAACAAGATTTGCTGTAGGCTAAGTTTGGGCCCAATCCTGGAAGATGTCAGCGCAGAAAAGCCTTTCTCTTCATTACCAGCCTCAGGCTTGTGCTTCTAACCCAGAAGAAAATTTTTCTTATTTCTTTCATCTGTTTTATTGATATTGCTTATTTTACCTCATGCAGTTCCTGGCAATTTTACTTCCAAAGTCATACCAGTCTTGTATTTTCGCATCCTCCTCAAAAAAGAAGTTGTGAAGCTATTAGAAAAGAATCATTATTATTACACAAAACTAGGCCTTTTGCCACAAAAGGGAAAACAGAAGAGAAGTTTGAAGAAAAAGAGAAAAACGGGATTCAAAATCCTGGCTGGCTGTGAAACAACAAACTGTATTTTGAAAAGTGGGTGGTCATCACTTCTTTCCTCATGAAAATGCACAAATGAACATTGAGTGAAATGCCACAGAGTAAACATCTTCCCAGCTCATCTGCTTCCCTGCTTTGCCACACACCTGCCCACATCCCCTATGTCTGTATAAGCACAGCTATCACATTTTGCACGGCTCATGCACAATTCCCTACTCTCTAGCTCCACTGCCAGTGGCAGCACTGGCTGACTGAGGTGTGAAACGGCCATCCCAGTAATGCCTGGTCACCACAATGCCAACAATAACACCTGACTCTTCTCTGAGTTCTGAAGGGAATGAAATGGTGATTGCCTGCTTCTTGCATCTGTTTTTAGCCTAACAATGCCAGGATTTTCTTTCCCCAGCCTTTCCGTGCTTTCCACCATGTTGCGCAGTCAGAGGAGGTGTAACTCTGTGGCAGCTGCTTTTTGACTGCAAGTTACATACGTGCTCAACAAATGTTAGTACCTTGTGAAAAAGATGCTCTTTGCATCTTTAATCTACCTGTGAAAATGTGTAAGTAGAATCACAGCTGAATCCTTAGTCTCCTTCACTATTATCATCTGGTTAGTAATGTACTTCTGAGAGAAGAGCCCAGTTGAATTTTGTTCTGTCCAGACAATGCACATTTTAAAAAACTGATGTTTTCTGAGAAGGAAAAGGAGTCTTAAACTACAGAAAAATCAAACTTTCAAAGCATAATGTCGTGGTAGTTTGGGTTTTTTTAAATTGTCTCCAATTAAAACCTATATCAAAATATGACTATTAGACCTTAAATCACCAGCTAAACTTTTAAGTCCGGGAATTATTAGCAGATAATTATGGTCTTCTATTTTCGTAATTCAACCTTCTTCTTTTTTAAAGGGAACCTTTGATTTTACTAATTGCTAGTTACTCAGACTTCAAATCAGTCATATCAAAAATAGAATTCCTCTGCAAAGTAAAATAGACTTTTCACCCATTCTCTGTGACTTGGACAACTTAATTTTATGAAATGTCCCTGATCAGCTCTTATCCACCTTTTCCAGGAAGTTCAAATTCATCTATAAAGCCTCAATGTCATCTTCCATCACCATTATGAATACTTTCAAAGGAAATAAGAGTGTTGTCCCAGAAACAAGTGCATTAGTCAATCCAATCGTTTGCTATGAAAAATGATGGGACAAATTTTGACATTAGAGGTAAGGTCAGACTTATGCTGACTTAGTACTGTGTAGTGGTGAGTTTCCGCATGTTGATCAAGGTAGTAAGGTATGTTCTCTTTTTCTCTGTCCCTCCCTCCCTGTCTCTCTTTCTTCTGCTTCTTTGTGTTTGCATATACATGTATATAACTGAGGGAGAAAATTCCAGATATTAGGTGACAGTAATTATAATATCCATCCTCTAAAATTAACAAAATTAAAATTTGAGTGTTTTTTAAAAGATAAGCCAAAACTGAGATATTTATCAATATCCGTTTATTTTTATATAAGAAAGTGAGGTACACGCATTCAATTAATGAATATGGGCTGTATAAGAGTCAGACATGTTTGTGAAAATGAATTTTGGTCCACATAAACTTCACTATGTACATGATTTGCAATATATGAATATAACTTAGCTACATAGAAATGAGGAAAATATCAGTTCTGGCCTTGAGAGTGAGTTATATTATTACATAATTGGAGTTACTAACTGGAAAAATGAAGTTCCCAAATCCTCTGTTCTGCTGTCAATGAGACTGAATCAAAAATAAGAATTATCTGAAGTTTGCCTATGAAATACAAGGTCCAGTTTCAACTTAAGCTTTGCTTTGTCACCAGTGCCAGCTCCATATTTCAAGTGTCTCCCATAAAAACAATGCCCTTGACAAGCCTCCCTCAGACTTCAAACCTCTGATTTCTAAGCTTCTTCCTTCGAACCTGCTTCTGCTGATGAAGAAATTTGGTGAAATATCAGTGCTTCACATCCAACTGCAGAACTTTTGTGAAACTGAAGAAAAACAAGAAAAACACTTGCAGTGCATTATTACAAGTATTTTGCCCCTCCACCTTGTTCACATTTGGGCTTTTCTCAGACTGGGAAGATCTTGTAGAAAAACTGGTGGCACTTTTTGTTTTTATTTTGTGACATTAATTATAGATAAATTAAAGAAATAATGGCAGTATAATTTTAATGCATTTGAATTAATGACATCAGTCAACCTAACTTTTAAGCTTCACTTAGCATTAGTCTTAAGACATTATGCGTTTCTAAGCAAAGTTTACAGCTATGATTAATGATTATCTTCTGAATGTAGAACATTAATGCAGTCCCTCAGTAGGTATGTTCATCCAGGAGACTGAATGCTTACAGGCAAAGTAGAATCACAGAGCACAGGAGATGACATATTTATTGATGAATGCACTATTTTGTCAATAACACTGAAGTGAAGCTGTGTCATATTGAACCATTTAACCAGGAAGATCCTATGTGGCGAGTTTGCAGAATTATGCTTGTTTTATTTTGTTTTCTGTTGTGGTGTTTCATATTTGAGAAAACAAAAATTATTCTAAATGTAGGGAGTAGTGACAATTTCTGTAGAGTATTTCTCAACCTTCTGGGTATTTCTGTTAACCAGGTTATGATCGTAGTTTACGATATACCATTAAAGGATGCATACTGAGAGTTAGCGTGACTTTGGTGTTGCACATTACCTTTCACTTTGCTTGCAAGTTCTGCATGCACCCAAGTAGAGACTGCACATGATAATAAACTTGCTATCAGTTACTGAAAACAAGCAAACAAAACATTGTTGTCACCCTTCTGCATTTTGGATAAGACTGAGAAACTTCTTTGTTTCAGCCCCAAATAGAGAAATTAAAGCTGCTTAGGTGAAAATATGTAACCGTGGGCACGATAATGCAGAAGAAAAAAATGCCCAGAACTGTATATGTACATATATAGATGTATACACTTACACACAGCTAAGAACTTTGACATAATTTATCTGCAGGGAACATAAGAATGCAATACCACAAACTTGGTTGGAAAATAGTATCCATAATCTTTGAATTCACTGATGTAATATGGAAGAAGCTATCTTTCTATCCTGCATTACATGGCTTCTGAAAAGCATCTTCCTCTTACTGTGGAAGTTTTAGGGTAAATCAGTATTTATTGGAAGTAATTTTTTGGTTACAAGGTCTGCTCTTGGTTCTCAGATCAGTCATCTTGAGTCACAGTGTACCATTGCAGTGAAGTTTTAAGAGTGACAGCAGACATGGAAAACCACCTCTGACAAAACAGCATGGCCTTAATGAGAAAAATATGACGCATTTCCAAGCTGGTGAGTAAAGTGTAAATTTTCAGTATTTGCTAACCAGAAAGCCTTATTGTTTCATGGTTGGAATTTACAGGTAATCAAAAATGGCTACACCCTAATGTTGGGGATCTTCCACTCAAGTTTCAGCTTTCAAATAGTCTTAAAATCAAGCCAGACCTCAAACCTCTAAAAGCTGAACCTTCTTCTGCAGATGGACATATCTTTTTAATTACTATTAGCCTGAATCCTAAGGCTTTACAGAGATTTATGGCCCTTTATGAGATGGAGTCTTGCGGTGGGCTGCAGTTACCACAGGCAGAGTACGAGCCACAGCAGGAAATATGCAGGTGGTGTAAAGCTCTGCTGACCCTGCCATGGAAACAGCAGGGTTCTGCATTTGCCAATGTCACGGTGCTCTAAAGGAGGCCACAGGGATGTGGCACAGGGATGTTCTCACCTGTTGTCTATTTGTAGAGGGACCCCTAACAGCCAGCCTTTGGCTGGAGTGGGGACTGTGGGAGCAAAAAGAAAGGCAAAAGAGGGTAAGGATGTGAACAGCAGTGGGTTGTAGGATGTGAAATAGAGAGGATACAAGGATGACCTTGCAGTGAGATTCCTGGGAAAGCAGGAGGTGGCCAGCTCTGCCAGTAGCCTCCACTTCTGCATAGCCACCTTTTACTGCCTCCAGTCCACATCAACGATTTATCTAGTAGTTATACGCTGTGCATTTTAGACATCATCTAACTCTGAATTCAGGTGGCCCTTCTTAATAATTTCAGTGGGAAGACACTCCCTTCTGATGACAGTTAGGACCATGTGTTTAAATACTGTGACCTTCATATTTTCTTTACATTTTCCTTTTATGACAAAAACATTTAAAGTTTGACTTACATGATAGAAATATCATACACTTGTCCAATATTATGACTAATGTGCTATAAAAACTCATATTTTAGTGTAAGTATTAGTCTCCTTTTGAAAGTTACGTCCTAAATTAACAAACCCTTTTCCCTTTTTTTTTCTTTTATTGTGATATTTCCCATCCAGACCTCAATTCTAAAGTGATGATTTGTGAGGATGATGCCTTCTGTAATGCCATCATACAGAGGAAGTAGTGACTTTGCCTCTTTGTACTTTGACTTCAAATCAATGTAACTCAATATATTTCTTCGGTTGGTGGGTTATTCAACAAAAAACTTGTCAGGAATGAAAAGGTTCTTGATTTCCTATTTCTCAGCTATTTGCAGTTACTTAGTGAACAACATAGTTCTAAAGCAGCATCTTGAAAATGGAGCACATAACATAGATATTGTGTAAAAATGAGCAACCACAGTATCATCAAAGGAAGCACTCATGACAGTCATCCCTTTCTTTAACCTCTAAACTAAACAATTAATTTTTATGAGCTTACTGGTGCTTAAGGTTAAGAATATATAGTTTGGAAGGCCCAGATAGATAATGAAAATATATTTGTGACCAGGAGAATACTGCTATTTTCAAAAGAAATTTAGCATGGAAACACAGTAATTTTTTTTTTCTTCATATGTGAAAACTAATTTTATTTTTGAATAAAGTACTGAAAGATGAGACAAAAAATGAAATGTTCACTATACAGAGTTTTCTAACAAAGGAGAAAAAGAAACTTCTCTATTAGGTAAAATTGGAATATTTATGTGATCTGCTACTCCTGGAAAATTCAATAAAGGATCTGAATATATTTTTAGGTGCATGCAGGTTTATATACTCCTACATGAGCATTTACACAATTCTGCAATTCAACACAGAAAAGGTCTGTGAAATTATTCATTTTATCTCCATGTTGGGAAGATATTGTTCACTAACTGTTTTCCCTGTTGTGACCTATGTTCTCCTGTATGTCCAATCTTGGAAAAAAAAGGAGGATGTTTTAAAGAGTAGAAGAATGTAAATTTTTTCTATTTTATTTAATATACTAATACCCCACCATCTGCTATCTGATCTGTCTTTTAGATCACACAACTCTCTTGGGCTATAGACACTAATATGTGTAGACAAATATTCAATTTAGGGCTTGCAAAGGCAGAGCAGACATGGCACAGCTAAAACTATATTCATTAATATTCAATAATTTATCCTGAAGTACACCAATTGAGGAGTTTGTATGGACTTGTGCAAGGGCAGGGCACAGACATAAACAAAATCTTCTCGATAAATGGCAATTCCAATCTATCTATGACAACAGTCAGAACATGTCTTCACTCAAAACCTCTTCTCATCAGATATGATTGCAACCAAAGCACTCTACAATTGTAAAGATAAGAGGATATTATTCTCTGGCATTTCATTCTTCTTTAATTTTTTATTTTATTTCACCTCATATTTTATCCTTCAAAAGCAAAACCTTAATGACTTGTCAGTCACATTTTATAGTATAGCAAAATTGCAAATTACATTGAGAATGGGTGGCAAAGCATGCTGCCCATCTATTCTGTAATCAAATATATCCCTAGGTCTAATCAGTAAGAGGACAAGTCAGCTGAAATGCTTGTGCACATCTTTACATGATATTCTCAGCCTCAGCTGAGCCAAGCAAAAGACTATGTGGAGATTCACTCCTCTGAGACCTACTGCAGTATTGATTCTTTATTAAGGTACTCAGTAACAGAAAGAAATTCAGCATGATTATTCAAACATGCTCCTGAAAACACTATGAAATATCCTTTGCTTGACAATACCTTCCCAGACAAATTTTAATGCACACTTTACAAAATAGTTCAGAAATAATTTCAAGGCAGACAATTGACTTAAGAGTCCAAAAAGTCATATCCCTGTTGAACAGCACTACAAATCATTGAAATTTCTTATTCAGCTTCTCCTTTGATATTGATTATTTTCTATCTAACAGGAAAGAAAGAAAATGCAATTACAGCAGCACTGTTCATGCTGTTACTACAGGTACAGGTCTATCAGGTTTTCCAGTATTAACCCCTATTGTCACTGATTTCTAAAATCAGCAGTAGTCTAGCACCCATGAGCTCAACTCTACTTCAGTGTCTGAATTTTAACAAGGATTATATACTTAAAACACTTGGGGCCATATTCTGTTCACAAATATCCTCCTATAAATCTGAACTCTTACCATAGTAGCCAAGCACAGTCTTTCCATTCCACTTTTTGCCATTTTATAGGAATGGTTCTGTTGAAAAATAATGCATGAAATTGCCATTTCTAGTCTCCTAATAAAGATTTAATAATCTGGAGATGTCAGAGAGAAAGAAAGTTTTACAATGCCCCTTATTATAATAATGATTGGCTATATTTAAACCCTCTAGGATAAAAATAATACACTTCAAAAACGTTGTGATCATTATCATGTCTGTAAGTACACCAGAGGAGTTTTTATGTTTCAAAAAATTTGATAGGCATTTCAAGCTGCATCATCATACAGAAAAGAATTAAGTTCTCTAGGTCACCATTTCTTTATCTTCCACATAATTTGCTCAAATGACAGTGAAGGGAGAGCTCTTGTGCAGAGGCTCTGATGATATATGAAGTGGATGGAACTTTAGCAGCACATGGTATGGTTTCAAAGAAGTGTATTCAGTTTCATTTTTCTAATTATGAAATTATATTTCAAGGTCTAGAAATCCCCATTTTAGATTATGTTACAGTTCTAGGTAAACCAGCCTAGAGAAAGCCTTTTCTATATTATGCATGGTAAAGTTGAACTGAGTGTTGAATCCCTTTTATCAGTTATATGACATGTTTTCTGACCAGTGTGAAAAGCAAAATTTTACATTAGCTTAGTGTTGCTTAAAAAAGACAGGATCAAGATACACCTATTTTTCTCACTTCACTCTGAATTTGGATCTAAACCTGGAGGGTAACACTTTAACAGTTATTTAGTTTTGTTTTAGTTGTGATTTTAGTGCACAGAATATTAAACTGACTTTCATAAAGTGTAACAGGTTCTTCACTTAGTAGTTTTTAGGCCTTTGGAAAGGAAATCAGTGGAATAAAAACTATTCTGACATACAGATGTCAGAATACATATGTATTTATTAGAAAACATACATATGAATACATATGTATTCATTAGAAAACATCTTCAGGTTTTCCTATCCTGCCTCAGTTAAATATCAGAAACAATGAGAAATTAATCCTAATAACAGGCTGACTATTTTGAGGCTTTAAAAATGGGTTAGTGTATTATTTTTAGAATAGATTCCAGAAAATTATCTTAGAAACTTTCTGAAGATCAGCCATGATTACAGAAAAAATAGAGGCAGGCCTGAAATGAAGAGCAGATGTAAGAGTCATTAGCTTGGAAAAACCTCAGTGCACACTTCAGAAATGGCACCTCTGCTGAAAACAGTCCTACAATACATCATTGCACCACAAACTGAAAAAGAAAAGCAACTCTCAGACAACTTCTGAGAGCTAATGCAGCCAGATGTTTCAGTCTAATTTTGTTGAATTAAGGAAAGAAAAAGCAGACTTTATCACAGCCATTAATAAAATCTATTGCCATAGAAATGAATCACAAGTGAGGTTTGAAATATCACCTATTTGCAAATTACATGTGTATTATTCATAGCATTTAAAGCATATTAAGTGACCTATAAGGACCTATTTTTTTCCTTCCTGTGCTCTCAGGTACAGGTCTGAAATTAACATTAGAGGGCTTATTTTAAAGCAATACACATGATAATGCTCCTTTCACTAATATTAATGACACTATGAAAAGGTTTCAGTTAAGAGTGGGTTAACCACAGTTAGTGGGTTAAAGTGTACAGAGGATGGGCTAAAGTGTACTGAACCAAGTTTATTGAGACAGACATGACAGTGCTGTGTCTTGTGGAGCACTGCGTTGTGGAGGGATGTTGCTGTCTCTCTAGGTGATAGAGGAGTCGGTGACAAAATGAGGTAGTGACCCACTCAGAGATGTCTAACATATGCTGGCACAGATGCTACCAGACATCTCCCACAGGGAAGGAGACAGGGAGTGATTATTGAATATTAGGGAAATTTGTACCAGAGAGGATTAAAGCTTCTTTCTTTTCTTTTCCTGTTTTGGGGGAGGGGATGAGACAGGAGAGGGATCATTTCACTGCCCTGCTCTAGTGAAGAACAAAAGATAAGCAGCTGAAGTTCAACTTCATGAGCTGCCCCCCTCTTGATATATGTAAAGCCACATGTTCAAGCAACAGTAGATTAATGTGGAGATCTTTCATCTCTGGAGATAAGAGTTTAAATCTAGGTCAGATCCCATTCTGAGATGAAACATAAAAATGCCCATGCTATTTTTTGCTTCTAGAAGAGAATAAAATAATTCACTTGCGTATTTTGCATTTTATTCAGAAATTAGTGGATTTCAGCAGTTTTAAAGTTCATGCAGATGTTAAATTAATATGTTATTAGTGAATTTGTCAGACATTTGTTTTTCTCTGTTGCTCCTATTAATGGGGTGCATAAAGCAAGTTCAGCATGCAGATACACACAGACCTCTAAAAGAACAAAGGAACAATGGGACAAATTTTTACTGAGTGAAAATTCCATAGGGGGAACACTGATAGTTCAGAGCAGAACCAACTCTATGTCAAAATAATTAATTAAAATATACATATACTAGTTTTGTGACACACTGTGGAGTACATACACCAGGAGTCACAGAATACATGACTGAATTTATAAGAGTGGGGATGAATATAATGCAACTTTCTGCATCAAACCTTTTCATTGTTTCAAATTATTGAAATTGATAAAAATGTCTGAATAATAAAAATTATGTTTTACATACATATGAACTTTACTGGAATAGAAGCAAACTTGACAATCTTTCTTTTTACTGATTTATCTTTCTGATATTTCCTAATAATGTCCATGTGCACAAATGAAGTTTTTCCATGTATGATAATTGAGTATTTCATTGAGCCTTCCTTTTTACCTTGTAGTTTGTGGCCTTTAAGAGATATGGACATAGTAAGAGGCAAGAGAATGCAAGGCTAAAGTTCCGTCTGCCTGGTGAATCCAGAAGACAGACACCTGCTCAGTGGGAAGGAAGAGTGCTGCCGGCTGCACTTTCCCCATTCAATTCTTGAAAACTTCTCTCCCAAGAGAAGAGGAGTGATCAAATATTTACAGAGAGATTTCATTTTCAGAGCTATAATATCAAAACCGATGTTGAAGAAAGGGTTTGCCTACAGAAATTCTATCTAGAGGTTTTACACCAGTGTTTGGATTTATAATTTGTATTCATGCATCCAATTCCTATGTTATGACAAACCTTCCTGAGGTGACCAACCGTCTCATGACTGAGAACTACTTGGCATGCAGACAATTTTTTCAAAGAAAATAATTTTTTAAAAAGAAATTTTTATAAGAGGACTGGACTGAAGTGTGCTAACCAGCTCACCAATCCAACTCTCTCTGTGCTTAATATTTCAGACTATGATTTCGCTTCTGCATTCCTTTCTCAAGAGTTAATTTCCATGAGGATGTATTTTTCTGAAAAGAAACTGCAGTGCTGGGACCAATAGAGTTGTTTATAATACCCAATCTGGACCTCATCTACATGTCATGTTCTGTCTGCGTATGGTCTATGGCATTAACTGCATTTCCTATTGTTATAAATCCTAAAAGTAGATTTTTCAAGTGTTCCTTAAAGAGGAAAATGTTTCATTTTATCCCTTAAAACCTTTGTCTTGATAAGCAGCAAACTCTGGCATCAGAACATACGGACTATGTAAGTTTGTAAAAATTCTTTTTGGGCCTACTCACAGGACTACTGTATTTACGTGTATGCATGCCTCACAAGAATGACACCAAAGAAAAAAATTCTTTGGAGGCAGTAACAGATTTCCTATCCTTTTTTTTCTACTTTAGTGGTGTCACCTTCTATCTCTAGTGTACTTCAAGTGCCCCAGCTGTAGCAGTCTGCACCATGTGACTGCTCTTCTTCTGAATCTCTGACCAAACTCTTTGATGTTTTCAGGCAGCAAACAGATCCCAGGCACAAAGACGTTTCCAAAGAAAAGTTTTTCAGAACACAATTCAGACAACTGTTGCCCTATTAGTATTTACATGTTTGCTGAAATATTTTGAGAGAAATTAATGAGATAAATTTTTAGGTTCTGCAAAAAAATGAAGTGGATTTTAGTTAAAATTTCAATGCCTCCTGTGAAGATTATTGCCCGTACTGACTAATATGCTTCTGGAGGTATTTACGGCCCTTAAAACATAGTTTTGCTCCTAGAAGTTGAAAAATGAGGATTTGACTTTGTGCACCTTAGTTAAGAACTCTGGATGGATAAATCATTTTTGTATGACTAAAGCAAGCAATATTGGCTGCTTAATTGCACATCAAAGTCAAAAATACTTGATAAAAGGAATGGTGGGGGTCTGTCCAAAGGCAGTGGCTAAAGCACAGGAGTACACATATTCATTTTTTTTAAATGAGCTTTTAAAAATTAGCTTCTTTGTTCTCCTAGTTTTATTTATATCATTCCAGGTTTAATAACATTTTCTCTAGTAGCTGGGAATGTAATAATGAAAGACTAATTCAAACAGATAAGTTGATGGGAGTTGTGAGATGGTTTGGCACACAGCATAAAAAAGAATGCTAGAAAATATCATGCAGCTAAATCGGTGCCAGAAAATGATGCCATCTAAGGAGTGAAAGCCACATAGTCAGCTACATAACAGTATGACTTTGATATAACCCTACAGGCAGTTCTATACCCGCAAGCAGTCAGCACTGAACACAGCCACATTGCTGGCAGTGAATCCACACAAAGGACTAGCCACAGGCCATGATGCCATTGCAGGAAGAATATATATTTCAACATTTGACATCTTGCTCTAACAGCTGCCAAGTTTGGCTGTAGCTATTGACCTGATTGCTCAAGGACAGAGTGGAAGAAGAAAAGAAGCAATATAGGCAAGTGATAAGCAGAGATTTAAAGATCAGAAGCATCCATGTAGATATATGAACAGACACACTGCCCACAGGCGTGGAAGATCATCTTCTGGGAAATAAAAACTATATCATTATACAAAAAATACAACAACATTTAAAGATATTTAACACAGTGGAGATGAATGAAAGAAAAGTGAAAGTTTTGGAAAGTACTTGGCCATTTGTTATATTCTGTGGGTTTTCAATGCTGCATGCTTAAGAATATTATCAAAAGATATTCTGTAGTAGAAAAACTTCAAAGAGGAAAATCATGTGTATATAACTGATGAGAAGTTTGCACCATTTCTCAGCCAAAATCTGTTCAGTCTTAAAGGTAGAGAATCAAAAGCTGCTAATTTCCAGCGGGCTTCCCACATCTTACAATCAGAATCTCTGATTTATCATAACCTTCACATATACTGTCCCTGTTCACAATTTTCTTTTTCCTTCTCTTTTGCTGTTGTGCTCAGCAATGAAATCTCTATGGCAAGGATAGTCATTTACTCCAGGGCAGATTTATCAGGGAAACTAATGGGGTTGTCATGTCCCCTTAAATACCCATTAACACTTCCCCCTGTGATGTGTATTACGTGTCACAACAAAAGCGTAACTGAACAGGTCCACTTTGCCATTGCCAGTCCACTGAGGCAAAATGAAATTTGTTTCATTTTTGGGTCAAGTTATTAATGAAACTGTCCACTTTTCTTTTAAGTAAACACAAGTACTTTATTTTCTATTTGTTTGTAAAGCCAACTATCAGGATGGGTTACCACCCCTATCCTAAAGTTGTGTTTAAGGGCACAGAGGAGAAGAAAACAGGCATATATTTGTTATTTCCTTTTGGAAACAAGGCTGAGTAGCTCCCTAGTGATAGATGCTCTGTGCTTTGTGGTCTATGGCTGAACTGTAGAGATAAAAAAGGTGTTATAAATGGAAATTGTGAATGCTTTAGATGAAAGGACTGAAGCTATTAATTATCCGTTCTTGATGTTATCTGTGTCCAAATTATTCTGATATTTTTCTTAATAACAGAAACAAGCAGTTATTTTTCTAATACAATTTAGTTTTAGCTCTAAAACTAAAGGAGAGAAAGGTTTAGGAAACAATTTTAATATTATACACTTCAAAATATGCTTAAAAGTGTAGGGTTTTTTCCTTCAATATTTCCCTGAAAGCCCTTATAAATATATATATATATTCTGAAAAATATATTTTTCCTTTTGCACTTAAGGGGTGAATTTATGCATTTGGTTCTACACTTTAAAGGGGTTTTTACGATTATTTGAACTGTGAAAAGTGGTAGGTAGAAATCTATGTTCATGTATCCCAATACCTTGTGCAATTCTTATGAGTTCTCTGTGTTCTGGCATATTACTTTATGAAAAGTAATTACTGACTTTCCAGATGAGTCACACTTTGACAGCTACTTTAAAAGTGCAATCTCTCCAATTTGGGTAAAGCAAACGGGCAAACAATGAATAACATGGGAATTGTACAAATAGCTATAGCAATTCAGCATCACAAGTCACTTGTGAAATCTGTAATATGTGAGGAGATTAGTAAGCAAGTATAAGAACAATTCAGTACAAAAGACAGCCCAAAGTTTCAAAGGTGACCTGCAAGGAATGTTGTTTTGTTTATTTTTCCTGAAACATGTCTCAAGGTTATTTATTTATTTATTTTCTCATTTGTTTTTGAGGGCATGAAAAAAATCTTTGGTGTTTCTTTCTCTTGTTATTAAGATATAATAAATATGAAGCCTGTTGCATATTAGTTTTCACTTTATTAGAGGGAGAGGAGGGTGCAGAGAGGGTTTGCCAGAAATCGAGAGGAAGATATTGTGAAGGGATGAAGATGTTTTCATTTCATCCTTTAAAAAAATATTTAAAACCTTTTAAAAAAAATTTAAATTTACCAGTCAGGTTTTCTTTACATTCAGATTTAGTTTTACAGTTTTTTTTCCCAAGCTTTGTTCACACAAAGATTTTTACTTGATGTCCCCTTCAGATGCTGCTACCTGTAGCTATTTGGTGGTGAGAGGAGTCTGATGGGCTGCTTGGCAAAGGTACAGTACGAATCAGTGCAAATTCAGTCAGCCCAACAGTATGGGGTTTATCCAATGTAGGGGGAAAAAACTGCATGTTGATTCCAGGCATTTCTTGGTAGAACTCAACTCTTTCTCTAGGATGATAGAGGTTTTCTAATTTTATTATAGGGTAGAAAAATAATGTGAGAAATGTAGTCTTGCAACCAGTATCCAAACTGGTCCGCTACAACCAGGTAATGGCAAGGACACAACTGAAGCATAAGTGATGAAAAAAAAGCCAAGAGTCCTTGGGTAAACTAAAATCATCGCTGTTTCCTTTCCTTTCCTTACTATATGTTGTTCTATTCCACCCTTTCATTGTTCCTAAATCTTGCACCCAGTGATTGGCAGAAGCGACTAAATACCATCTTTATAAAGATGCTCCAACCGCACATCTTCCTGCTTTCATCTGTCCAGCCTGAGGCTTTCATCTGCATGCTCTAGTGAAGCACACTGGGTCTACTGTCAATTAGGAAATTGAATTTTGCCATGCTCGTAAGACAGACACATAATGCACCAGAGTTTAGTGCTTCCACCATGTGGATTCACGCCAGCTGAGGAGCTGATTCTAGAGGTACAGCAAGACACCAGTTTTTGAGTGTTTGTTTTTTAAATATTGGATTATGTTTACATGTTCCTATTAATAGAGGCTGACATTTAGCTGGCTACACACTGTGTCAGTTGCTTGAGATTCTTGGATTAGAATAAAACAAACATCATGATTCATTTACTGAAGCTGTAGGAAAAACTCTTGCAAGAAGTGAAAGATTTAAGCTGGAGTGATTTCCTCTTTTGCAGGCATGATGCTAA
The DNA here is from genome assembly GCA_013397015.1 of Myiagra hebetior. NCBI lineage: Eukaryota > Metazoa > Chordata > Aves > Passeriformes > Monarchidae > Myiagra > Myiagra hebetior. The sequence goes on along the minus strand of VWZQ01013184.1, from coordinate 74,441 downwards.
AGGTGAACTGTGACGTGCTTAGGAGAGGCAAATAGGAGAACAATATCAACATACAGATAGACAATTGTAGTAATATATAGTAGATGAGGCAAACAATAAACACAAGGAATTAACACCAATTTGAAATTACATACATGGGTGAGTAGCACACCACGTTGCCTTTATCCAGCACATGAAAAAAAAGATTTCAGTTTTGCGGCATTGAATCCTCCTATCTTTACTTTGATGAAGCCCTCTCTGAGGTCAATGGCTATTCTAAGAAAAGAAAAACTCCAAAACAGAGTCTATGTTTTCTTAGCAGAAGTTAAAAATTGATGTTCATGCAGTAGGTTTAGTCAGTGCATTGTGGGTTTATTCTGATTTCAAGCAAACACAAATTAGAACTGACTGTCCTGAAGTGAGTGGAGCTGCTGAGAAGTGAAACTCCTGTTAAATCACAGTAAAACCTACAGATGCATTTTTAACCAGGCAGATTTCCTCTTTTTATTCTGAAACATGGAAGAATAGACTCTGAGAGCCACCTGGGAAGTATTATGTGAAGTGGAAAAGAGTAGGATCAGTTGAGTTATAGGAGCAGAAGTTGATATCTATGCCATTAAACAGTGCCTAAGAATACTCGCAGGAATTCAGCAGCACCTGTGCTAGCAATGTGTTGCAAGAGTCCCTCTTATGGCCTATGGCAACAAGGCAAACAATTCCCTGATACAAAAGCAGTGGCCAAACAGCTTTCCCAGAAGACAGTTCAGATGTTGCCTTTCTGTTCCAGTGAACAGGAGGATTGAACCTTGCAGAGACTTGCATCAGACCACATGAGCTGGCATTAGATTCAGAAAAAGGTTCTGGAGGTTTTTAAGCTAATAGTATTGCTGTATCCTTTGTTGAACAGATCTAACTATTGTATTTCATACCTTTATGAAGAATTTCAGGCATTTTTTAAAAAGAAGGAATAAGCATTAATCAATTTGCACACACCATATAGAAAGTATATACCACAAACAGAAACTCTTAAAATAATCTTTAGAACAGTGAGATTTAATCTTAGTAAAGACTACTCTTCCTCCAGAGCCTGATGTTGTCTCTTTGCTTTATGCATTCTTTTTCTCCTAAAAGCTTGTTAGAAAATGCAAGACTGCTGCTCCTTTTGCACCCAGCCCACTTGATTTGCTAAGAAGAACTCACCCCTCTGCATCTCAGAAACAGAGAACCAAATAGGAGTCACAGGGATTTTTGACTTAGTCCTGTGGGTGATTGGGTATTTAGTCCCACCTTACAGGCAGAAGATAAGACACTGTTCTGTCTGAAGGAGGCAGAGTTTGGAGTAATATAACTTGCCAAAGACAGAGCTAAAGGTTTTTTTACTGGTGTAAATTCACAGCTTAAAAAATGTGTCCAGGCTTCAGTGTTCTGGGGCAGGGTGAGCCCTCGAGGATGCACAAGCATAGGACAAATATCAGGCAATGTCCTGGCAGCCCTATAGATTTAGGACACTAGTGGTGCAGGTTAACAGCAGTAATGGTGAGAAATAAAGATGTCTAATGGAAGACTTTGGAATGGAAAATCTGGAAATCAGGGTAGCACCTCCTTGCCTGAGAGCATACCCAGCTAGAGGCAAATTTTGAGGAAGATGGTGAAACAGTGAGCGAAGGAGTGGTTGTAGCCAGTCTCTTATCAGCCTTATGCAATGAAGTGTGCACTAGAGTGCGTGGCTAGAAAGAAATGATGCCAGGGAAACCCCTCCTCCTTTCACCTTTCTTCCTTCCTTCCTTCCAGGTCCTTGCAGCCTCCCATACTGAACTCATCATGCTACGAGTCTCAGAGTCAGCTGCCCATAAACCCAGGTTTTGCTTGGGTCGAAAATGCAGATGTGACTGCAAAACAAGATTCTTAAAAGTAATTATTAATTTTTACAAATAGAGGCTTGATTTAAGACACATACTTCTCATGCAGCATTTTGTATAACAAACTGGAGGATTATTATATTTATTTTAGTTGTCTGTCTAATGGGAGGAAAGAAACGCCTTACTTACATAAAAGAGGATCCTGTTGGCAAGATACATCCATTTCTGCTCCTGATATGAAGTTATGCTGCAGCCTGTTAGCCTAACCTCTTTTAAAATAATTGCCATACACTGTAGGCTTTTTTTCCTAGAAGGAAGAATGCTAATACATGTCAGAGAAGGGCTGCACATAGTAACAGTGTTCTGTCTTAATGGCTTGGAGTTATAATGCAACCTATTGCTCTGCAAACGTGGGCTTCATAAAGATCATATGCATATGGATGCTATGATAAGATTAAGGGTAGTTCTTGCTTCATACAAATTTGAGTTATATTTATCTTGGGACAGAGTTTTCTGTCTCAGTGAAACGTGACGTTTCCCAATGTTCTCTCAGTGTGGATCAGAGTTGGTATAAAAGGTAAAAGTTTTTTGTGGGCCAATGGTATCTCACCCAGTGTGTCACCCTGTGCTTTGTGGTCTTTGCTGGAGGGAGCTGAGTCTGGTAATCTTGGGCTAGATAAAACTGCTAGAGGAATTGGAACAGCTAGTGTAATTTTGCCTCTGTTATCAAGCTGAGTTGTCTGAAGTGGCCTGAATTCTTACACAGTGTGCTTTATCCCTTGTGTTTATACTGTAGTTCTATTTGAGAGAACAAGGTTTATGTGTTGAAAAATGCTGGAGTGCAGCAGAGGTCAAATGTACATGCTGTACAGCAAACACCATGAGTAATTTGTGCACCTGTATTTTTGGAAAATGCTTCTTTGTGAGTTACAGTAGAGTGCTTTCTGAAGCTGGGAATGTCTCATTTTGTATTGACTTAAGTTTGCTTTCAGCTTGAAAACTTAAAATTCAAAGATTAGGTTTTGAAAGTGAGTTTGAGAGGCATTTTTAGGTTTGTTACTATGAGAAAGAAAATATGGGTTATCTGAGTGCTTAGTTTTCATTAAAGAGGGGACATCTTACTTTCAGAACAATAAAAAAGCATGTAAATTACAAGAATTAGGCCTTATTATGACATAATTACATATTTAAAACCATGATAAGGGAAAGCTATAGTGTCTACATGTACCTGGATATAGTAACACATAAGTATCAATTATGAGATAAACAGTTGTCATCCCCATTCATGTATGTTTCCCAAAGACTAAAATATAAATCTGTTACACAGATTTGGACAGAATAAAAGAAACTATATTGGTTAAGGTGTAAACCTCTTTAAAATTACAGTGACTCTGAAATGAATAATTCTTGCAGAGGAAGACAAATACAAGCAGAAATGCTGTTTAAAAATGCATTTCAATTAAGTCTGTAGTTTCTCTATGAATACATCATAATTCTGAACAAGTGTAATTCCTGCAGATAAATTTTCAGATAAAAATTAACCTGTTCTTTATACTTTTTTATAAAGATGTCTCATTCAGAAATGTATTTTTCTTTGTATAGTATGATATCAGCATAAATTCATATAAATTTCACAGCATAAGACCTTAGAAATTAAGTAAATGTGACTACAGTTTTGTAAAATACTTGATGCTGTTGGAATATTCTTCATGCCAAGAAATAGAACTGAGGCATAAATTTCCAATATTCTGAACAGTTTCATCTTCTTAAAAAAGAAAGAATAACAATAAACAGATGTAGCACAGCATTCATGGCTAGAACGGTGTTTAATTCTACAGTCTGGCATTGGACTCATGTAGGGATTTCAGCAGTTTGAAGGACAAATTCACACAAGAAATCTCCATTCCTCTGATCCAGCTGTATTGTAATTTTACATTGGTATTCTTGCATTTCTGCATGTTTAGATTTTTCTTCTCCTGTCCAAGGATGACTTTTCTAACATTATGTTTTTAAATCTGACAAGGTCATACAAGCTAAAAAAAAAGAAGAAGAAGAAGGGTCATCAAAAGGGGAAAAATAACAGAACTACGGTGAAATGGCTCTCTGTTGGCCTTTGTATCGATTCAGAGTGTGTCAAAAGGGTCTTTTGTCGTGCCCCTACCACGGCATACTAATTTGCTAGATCAAGTCTGTCAGAATATCGACTGGAAGTAAAGAACTACAGTGGCAGCTTTTGTGTTTCATACAGCAGGGAGCCTGTGTGTGAAACAGGATTATCAGAGGGTCATGAAGAGAGTCAAGGGATGTCCATCACTTCCCTTCTGGTAATGTAATGGGGCGGGTGCCTGGATGTGATTAAGATGTAGGACACAGGAGGCATAGCGGTGAACAAATCAGACACACACACACACATGCAAATCAGGTTGGCTGCTGTTAACCACATATTTTTAATGAAAAATCCAGAGACAGACCAAACAAATATCTAAACAGCTGCATTCTGATTAAATATCAAACTGCGTATTCAATATCCAGGGATCATGCCTGTGCCTGTTTCCTTGTATATATGTATAGAAAATGTACAATGCATACAAGAAAGTGTTTAATTTTTTTTATTTTTTTTTCTTTTTAATGCAACATTCCAATTTACAAGTGTTTTTCTACTGTTTTTTTTTTTTTTAATGTTGTATATAACATTGCTGGGTGATTGCAGCAAACATCCAGGGGACATACAAAGATAAAATGGTGCTTTGTGCTATGGCTATGCATGTATGCCACATTCAGACAGGATGCTCATCACTCTGCTGTGGGTTTAGCCTTGACTTGGATGTCATTGTCATTCTAATATAGCATGAGCAAAATATCTTTCTAGAAATCAAGAAAAAAATAGAAGTATTTGTAGTGCCTGAACAATACGTAGGCTTGGTAAGTGCCTCTTTTTAAAATTGTGGCAGGGAATGTCTGCTTCCTGGAGATTCAGGCTGCATCTCTAGCTTATGTGAGAGCTGTAAGGAGCTTTCTGGCACACACACTGACATCATTTGCAATCCCTGTCATCTGTACAATCCATTTTTTCCTGAGCTTTGTTCCTAATCTTTAATCCTTTATTTCTAAAAATTCGATGCTAAGAAGGAAAACAATGTAAGATGCCAAAACAACAATGGTTTTTAGAGATGTAGCTTTTGAAGGCCCGATCCAAACCCCATGGACCTGGGCAGGAACCTGAACAAGGATTTTGCAGCAGAGTGCTTAGACCAGCAATAGCTGTTTCAGTCAGCTTATCAATGAAACATTAAAACTTGGAAAAGTCTAAACCTATTTCTCGTTCCCCTATTTACTACCAGGTAAGGCAATGTCAAAAGCCAAGGGTTCCATTGAGAAAACCACTTTTTTTCCTCTTTTTCTTTTCTTCTCCCTTTCCCTTTTCCTTTTTCAAGGAGCAGGAAGAGCGTGTAACTTTTTATTTAGAAAGTATTGCTCTGGATGAATAGATAGTGTTTTGTTTCTTTTGAAGGCAAAGCAAAGTTCTTGTGGGCTGTAATGTAAATGAAGTAATACACTGTTTTGCATGTAACTATTTTATCTCCTCTAAAATTGGGATAATTATCTGAGAGCTGTACAAATGATACCCTGCTCACAGCCAAATAGGTTTGTCAGAGGTAGCCACACTGCTCTGCCTGAAGCTGGGTAACAAATGATGTCTAACAAAAAGGGCTTGTGGGTGTAGGCATATCTAGAAACAATGATTTTGATTGAGTATTTCTTACTGGAGTTAAGAACTAGTGGTCAGCTATTATGTAGCCACTGCACACAGAGGAAAGGGAATTGCACAAGTCCATAACAAGTGAGATTTAATTTGTTTTCAATGTCTTTGTTGGTGCTGTGAAACATTCGTTGCAAAAGGACCTCATGGCAGGATGAAGCAATATTTATTAGAAAATAGCTTTTCTGTGCATATCTCAGGTGAAAGCAGCTGCTGTCATAGTTATCAACTGTGTGGAGCTTCAAGGACAGAAGCATGTCATAAAGCATGAATATATGAAAAGAAGAGGTGAGCCCTGGGAGCTTCTCTGACAGGAAAGCCTGACTCATTTCTTTCTAATATGCCATGCACCCATGCTCTGCCTGTGGAAACTGCCCTTATTCCTACCAACCAATATTTTCCACTTACCCATTTCCCAGGGCTTTTAAGTTTTAACCCACTGTCAGGAGAAGATGGAATGGTAAGAGGACTACTATTCTGAAAAATTTAGTTTTGCCAAGGGTTTTTCTAAATCTCAGAACTCCTTTTCAAGGAGCAATACCCATGATTCTGAAATGCCCAAATGAACAGAAATTAGCAGAGGCTGGGTATTGAAGAAAATACTATCTAAGTGTATTAAGAAAGGAGAGCTCCAGAAAATATGCAAGGCGTATTTTTATTTCTTGTGCCTCTTGACAAATGGCAGTATAATTATAATATGAGGCATGAAAGACTATTGTGCAGAGGTGACATTACATAGTGTCTTGTTAACTCTTTGTCAAGTCTGAAAAGATGGAGGTATGCATCACATGCAAAGGGGACCGCAGAGTGCAAACCAGTAGGATTTCTGATCAGAATGACATAATTTTCATGTCATTCCGTGGAAATGGTGGTAAGTGTGGAAATGGAAAATACTAGTACATACAACAGTGTTTGTCTGGGGAGGCAGAGCAACTCCTAGAAGCCTGATGGCTTTCATCTTTTGAAGTTAGAGCAGATGTCAGGGTGGGAAAGGATCATGACACATTACTGACTGCCAAGGATGCATAATGTGAAGGTCAAGATGTGACCTGATGCGATTGCATGCTTGGTATTGTTTCCTTCCATGTCACCCATTGAAATCTGAAATGCAAGCCGAACATATTTGAAAAGCAAAAGGAACATCTTTTTACAAAATGAGGAAGTACAATAGAAACACATAACCAAGAAAAAGTATTTTCTTTACAATTTCAAATTAATTCTTGTCATTTTGCAATACAATTTTTCCCTCTATCTTTTCCCAGTCTCTCAAGATTCAGAATCAAAACCTGCAAACAACATAATGCTGAACATGAAATTTTACAATCATTTTTTACCCTTAAGACTGTCCCCCCCACCAAAGCCGTGGATTAGAGCCTATCACTTGTCACCAAAGATAGCTACAAAATACCCACCAAGAAAAAATGACCTGCACTAATAGTCAGGATTTTATCCCTTTGTCTGTGCCCAGTGCTGCAAAATGCTGGCAACAAGTTAAAAATAAGCCTAGACAGAGCTCAGAGGGAAGGTATAATGTGAACCCCTCTGCCTGATCTACGGTTACTGGAAGTGGTATGCCTTAGCACTGAGCCTGCGGCCTAGATTTCTTTTTTACCACATAGCCATCCCTATGTTCACTTATGTTTAAAGCAAAGGAGCTTACTCCTGTTTGCTGGCTGAACTCCAAAGCAAATAATTATGTACTGCCTACTTAAAAGTCCCCATTACTTATACATGTACATGATATCTAACAATTTCCTATTGCTACATATCATATGTTTTCAGGCAATTTTTTATTCATTTCTAGAGTTTTCTTTACTTCTATATGTGTTCGTATATAGAGATATATTTATAGTCTAAAGGGCACAGATGTTAAGCAATCCTCACTTGTCCATTACCTATTTCACAAATGTATTAGGACTCTGAAAAATGTCTTTAAATTATATTAACACAATTATTATATTTTATTTCAGTCATTACAGTATAAGATGCAAAGAGTTTTAATGGTATTTGATAATTCTTCTTCTACCCCTTCCATAGTTTTGGACACCTAAGTTACTTTCTGCATTCTAGTAAAGCAGAACACTACTTGCATTTTGGTTTACTTTTGCCCCAAAAATTCTGAATGATGTATAAGTATTTGGTAAACTGATAGAAAAAAAATTAAAGTGCTCATTTTGGAGCAATTTCTGAATCAATACAAAGTGCTCCCATGACAGGGATTCCTTTTGGAGAAGGGACCATAGAAGTAGAGCTTAGTTCCTTAATCTGAATCGTAAAGTGTTATTAACATGTCTCAATAGTTCTCCACTTCATCAAGAATCTTTAATGGAAATGTGAAGTGCCCTACTCTTGGAAGGACTAGAACACTTTCGGGCTGTTATCTCTGCCTCAAGAAGAGCAACAGAGAGTTGCCAATGTTAGAGGATTACTCAGAGCTCATAATAGAGCGCTCAATATGTACCATAATTTGAGGTCTCTGAAGATTTTAACTTGAAACAAATCAGAATAATCTGGTTTTATTACTTTCTAAAGCCCTTGACCTGTGACAAAATTATTAACAAGTTTTTTTGGTTTTCCTCCCATTAAAGTCAATGTGTTTTTATGTTGACGCCTAAAGTAAAGCCTCTTGGTGTCTTAATCTAAGTCTATTTAAATACTGTTTGTGAAACATCTAATTATCTAAATAAAATAAATTATTTTCGCAGGGCATTTAGTTCCTTTGAACTGTATTGGAAATTAAGCTCACTTAATCCAGCTTCCCCAAACACATGGGAGTACCTCACCAAGACAGAGAACAGGGGTCTGTCTGTAGCTGTGGCTAGAAAACATGCCTTCCAGCAGGGATCCTGGTATGGTTGACCCACTACACAGCACTGTAGCTTCTCTTCCAGATTAGTCAAGAGGACATGGTATCAGAGAACAGGAGACAGCCACAGTGCTTTAAGTATATATATTCACATTCTGCTTCCTTGGATGTATACAGGAGACATATTTTGAGACCTGACTGAGCTGTGATGATCCAAAGACCAGCATTTGGACCATGTAATTGTGAACACAGATTTCTATTTTGTATCAACACACAGCAGTCTAAATGTAATAGAAGACCCTCACTTCAGAACTGGGATGGACTTGTACATTGTTAAGCAATCCACTAAGGGCAGAACACGACAATGCAATACACAGTCCAGAGAAGGGCAACACATCTGATGAAAGGACCAGAGCACAAGCCTTATGAGTGCCAGGTGATGGAACCGGGGACGTTTAGACACCAGAAAATGAGGCTGAGGGGGAACTTATTGTTCTCTAAAATGGCCTGAAAGGAGGCTGTAGCCAGGTAGGGGGTCACTCTCTTCTCCCAGGTAACAAGTAACAGGACAAAGCAGCCTCAAGTTGTGCCAGGGGAGGTTTAGATTAGATGAGAGGAAATATGTCTTCACTGGAAAGGGGACCAAACAATAGAGCAGGTTGCTCAGGAAAGGGTCCAATCACTGTCCCTGGAGGTATTTAAAAGACATGTAGATGTGGTGCTTGGGAATATGGTTAATGGTGAACAGACCAGTGCTGGTTTAATATTTGGGTATTTTGACTCAATTATTTTAGATATCTTTTTCAACCTTAATGATTCTATGATTCTATGGTTACTTCTGTCACAGTGCAAAAAGACTTTATAGCCCAAATGTACTGGTAGGTGTGTAATAGGTAATGCAAAATTTCTGTGGTTAAAGTAACTGCACATTACTGTATTGTAACTATATTCATCCTTTGAAATATACATGCTCTGTTCCTTTCCTGTTACTTTAAATTTTGACCTTCTTTTGATAGAATTGGATCTAGGTTACTGAGGAAAGGGATACATGTTTATGACTAGATTCTCAGATCTGTCACATTTAGTAGTAAGAGTAGAAATATTATCTGTATTTGTAGAGATAGCAACAGTACTACTAGGAGCTGTAGTGCTAGTATAACATTACATAGGGGGAAAAAAGCATATGAATTTTGTGACTGCAGAACATAAAACTACTTCTTGGTCCAGTTATGCTCTAGGACAGGAGACAGGCAGGCATTAAAATTAATAAGCTAGACCACCAACCTAGCCCAGAGTCCAGTACTGTGATCTGGAGTTGCACAGAGGAAAGTAATTCAAGACCCACTGTCATGCAGCTGAACTTCATAAAGTGTTGCCTTTGTAACTTCTACAAGCCACAGGTGAGAAGAAGGTGTAGAGGGATACTTGTCTCAGAGCAGGAACTACAAAGTCAAGATGGAGCAATTCCTTAGAAGCAGTCAGAAGAGAAACTCTCTGAAGGAGACTGAATTTTAAATCCCACTTCTCTCCAGGACTTAGTCCCCCTGACTATGAAATTCCACCTCAGAATCTGTTTCATCTCACTGGCTCTGGACTGATGAAGGCAATTTGAAGGCATGAGGGGCATGTGTCCATTCCTTTATGTCTTTACTCCCTGTAGAGATTGGATCCTACTTACAGCAACCTTGCAAACAAACAAACAAAAATCCAACTAAACAAAACAAGGGTCATGCCACTCTAGATAATTCTATTATTTAAGTAGCCTACAGCTTAGACAGTCATTCTCTGCTGCCTGAAGAAATTAAAATTTGCATCATCCACTTCCTGGTTTGAGGATGCTAGAAGCATTAGCTAACCCTTATAAAATTCTTTGAAGGAGAAAAATACTCACCAAGTGACATGCTGAAGCACTCTTGGTGACATGGAACACCAATATGCAACTTCCTTGCTACCTTCTGTAAATAATTATCAATAATCAAGAAGTGCTCTTAGTGGCTTTCACAGATTACAGTTCCTCAGTGATGCTGAGTTATTCTATCACTGTTTCAATATTTTTAATAAGGATCTTGCTTTGCTTACAAGCATCCGTATAACACTTACAAGTGCACACAGTTGGCTACTGAATTATTTTCAATTTGTCTGTAACACCCTTACCCATCTACACACCTGTTTATCTGCTCATTCATCCATCCATCCATCCTTGCTTTGATGTAGGTAGCATTACTCTAGCACTCAAAGACTTTACAGGCCAGTGGATTTTCTTGCTGCAGAACATGGAAGCAGTCCTACCCACATTTTTTGTGTCACATAAGTTGCATAACTGACTGAAGGATAAGAAAATTCGCTTCTCCAAATCTTAATGGAAATCTATTATAGAAATTAGTTTCTTCCACTAATTCAATGTATTTTTCCAAAACTGGTGACAAAACCTTTCCCGGAACTCTTTTGTGGTCCTTGTGGTCTTTTATTTCTCACTTAAGCTAGTTATTGTTCTGGCCTACCATGACCATTGCTGTCTGATACCACATTGACAGGCATCCTGAATCAACACCTCCTCTTTTTCCTAAATTAGAAACTTCTAAATTAGAATTCTCCTGGAAGCATTTATTCCAGGCCTATCCTGGTTTCTGCTTTTAAATGTTCTAGTAGGGGCCACTTCTGTTTCTGTTTTGACTGAAAATGTCTGAATTTTTTAAACAACGTTTGTAATGAATGTCAAATTTCACTTCAAGTAGTGACATCACCTTATGCCAACTTTTATTTTTCTGCTGTTCTGTTTAACTCTGCTTTGAAACAGCCTCCTTAATTAACATTGTAATCTTTTGTTCTGAGATGGTTTGTCATCTTCTTGAAACATCAAAATGACTTCTTCCTAAAATGATAGTGTTTTAGGTATTTTTCCATCTGTATGATTTTTGTGTCAAGTCTACTAGTTAATTGACACAATTTTAAAATCTGTCACCTTGAATTTTCCCTCTCCCAATATTTTCAGTGAATCTGGAATGGCTCCACCATTACACCCCAGACCTTCTGCATCTCCCTTAAGTTTATAAGATGAAAAGAGCTGTCAAATTACATTACTCCCATATCCAGTCTCTCACTTCACCTGCCCGGATGACCATAATAACTACATCATAGAAGTAATCCTTGCACTTCTGGACTCTGACAACTGGGAAAGGCTTATTCACTTTCTGCTCAGGTGCAATCTTTGTCATGTACAATAACAACTTAGAGATGAACTACAGCAGAATGAGAAAAATGCTGAGAACATCAGCTGAGACTCTTCTTCCTGTGCAGAGACTAGCATTTCTACTAAAATGTTGAAGAGATCAAGACATCTCTTAAGACAGAATCTTCATTTAAAAGACAAAATTTAGTCTTTACTAGACAGACAAGCTCTCATTTTCTCTTCCTCTTGGGGCAATTTAGCTTACAACCAAACAAATACTACATTGTATGGAAGGAAATAAATATGCATCCCAGCCAGAAACAGTTATAACTCTCCAGAAACAGATTTTTTCTTCTATTGAAAAATGTTTAGGTTACAGTCCATGAAAAAGTTATGGCTTATTTTTATTATTGATTTGGCCTGAAAGTTCAAATCCAATTAGTTCAAGATTTTGGTGCAAGTAATAGGTGGTTACATTTTTTTAATGTTTCAGGAATACAACTGTTGGATTTATTAACAGTTTTATGATAACATGCAGAGAAAAGTAAGAAAAATAATAAATATTCTAACATTAGAAAATGAGAAAATTTTCAGAAAAACTTACCAATTTTGGGAAGGCAGGATGTTGCTACTGTGGTTTCAAAGCCAGGATTAAGCAGTATTAAGTTCTTTTTTTGTGTGTGCACTGTTCAACTCACAATGCCTGAACCATACATAACATGAATTTTAGTATCAGAACTAAGCAAGCAGGATTCTTGTATCATTTTAAGATTTAAGTTTTCAGATTTTCATTCCAGTTAAAAATGTCAAGTGAATCTCAAAATTTCTGTCAAGAAAAGTTTTTGTAAGCTTGGCAACAAAATATACACGAATGACAGTGGTGATATTCGCTGAAGATACAAAAATATAATTATACATGCAAAAACAGCTACAGATAATAAAAGATAAAGACGATTTTTCCATGCCTCCTTATTTAATTTTTTTTTAATTGTATGTATAGGAAAACAAAGAACAAGAGTACCTTTGTATATTTGCAAAGCTGTAGCATCAAGAAATACAGTGGCCCTTGATAGAAAGCCTTTTAGCGACAGAAAAACTGCAGTCCAGTAAATTTTTCAGTAGCTTGATATTTTGTAAAATTTATGTTGGAACATGCTGGCTCAAATATATCCCAGGTAGCTTAACAAAGACCTGCTAGCACAACCCGAGACCGTTCAAGTTTGTGTGCTAGTTTCAAGTTCATTGAACCATACAAGTTTTGCTATTAAGTATAGGATCTGGTGCAGCAAAAAATAAAATCTAAGCATTAAGTGTCATGAATCATAAGAAATAAGCCCCTCTAAAATGAAAAAGAGCATGGAAATTAGCAAAGGAAAGAAACCAAGGTTTTGAAAGGGGGTATAGAAGGCCAGTCATCCTTTTCTATAAGGATCACAGTGTTTTATGTCACTTCTCCTTCCACTGAAGTAGCAGTAAATTGAAGGAATTGCATGTTCATATTTTTTCACATTATAAAAATAAGGTAGTGATCCAGTTCATCATTCTATGTTTTGGACATTTTATAACAAAAAAATTCCAATGCTTCAACACTCAAAGTTTTGGTTCAAATATTCTAAAGCTTCTGTAAAAACTAAGCTTTCTGATTTCTAGCCTATGATTTGTCAGTGAGAGCACAGTACACAAAGTATACACGTGCACACACAGAGTCGTATATACTAGCAGGCTGGGGTTGGTCTTTTCTTTTCAGAAAATGGTAAAAATACATATTCTAATCCATCAAAATTCAACCATCCTCAATTGTAAGTGAACATCTGCTTTCATCTAGGAAACATTTTAAACTTCTTGACAGTTAAAAGAACTGTAATCCCTAGAGACAAACACTTTTCTTTTCAGAGAAAATTCATATCATGGATGGCGTTATGGTAGGAAAGTGCAGTATGTTCTATGCAGCTGTAAGTGAACACACAGCATGGTTATCTCCGTAAGCTCACTGGAACTTCAGCTTTGGACTCAGTAGAAAAAAAAAAAATAGCTGAAAAACTAATTTAAAATGCTAGTTAGGTTTCTACAAAGTCTCTAGGCAGATTATTAGCAGTAATTCCAAAAATATCAAAGGGTAAAGTCAACTGGTTTTCTTGTAATGGATTTTTATTTATAGTCCTTGTTTAACGGTGTTTGAAGTCAGCTATCCCAGCTAGTAGAGGATAGATAAGATCAACTTCTCAGTGCAATTTACAAAAACAGGAACATGTAAAACCTTCTATCTAGGTTTTTAGCCATTCTAAAAACTGTGGGGTTTAATCAGTAGGTTATAATCTACTATTACTTAGCATATCACTTGTAACATCACATATAACATATATAACAAATATAACTTTTGTATTATATTTTGAACTGAAACAGGATATAAGGTGTGGGTTCACTCTTGTTCAGGTATCAGGACTGTGATCTTTTGTTCTTCCCAAGAACATAGTAAGTGTCCAGCACACTCCTAGGAATCAGGAGCTCCCTTTGCCTCTGCCAAGAAGTCCTAGCTTATCTTTAATATTGTCTTCAAATTATGTTTTCCTTTTGTCCTATAATACAGGAGTTTAAAAAGGAGTGAAATTCTGTTGCAACAATACAAACTGAAAATACTTTAATAATCATTCACCTGCTGTGAGGCAGGATGAAAACACAGCAGCACTGAGTTAAAAGAATGAGATTGCTTCATTGGCCTAAGTGATCACTAGCAAAAGAAGGATTCAAATAATATCATAATGAGGTTTATTTTTATAAGTTCCTGTAGACAAGATCCTTAGTGATTGAGTTGCTATGCTCCTTTTCAAAGGTGTTCAGTACCTCCATTTCTTACTGAATTTATTGAGAAGAGAGCTTGTTCGAATTCTACCGGTGCCTCATGTATCTTATGAGGAGTGTCAGCATATATGAGAATTACTGAATGCAATTAAGTTAATTTCTTTAAAACGTGCAGTAAATCAGGGTAGTTATCTCCACAAGGCAAAGAAATAAAAAGTTCTCTGGAACAAGTATATCAAAAATGTTATGCGTTAAACTTTTCCATGCATGTTTAAATGCATCTTATTATATTTATCAGTAATTATTATCCTTGATAACAATGATTACCCTTGAAGTAGATCTCTGTATGTATAAGTATACTGGTGTGTTATCAAACCCAAATGAAACATGACAGCCATACAAGCCAGCTGAGCTGCTGTGATATGGCTGACATAAAGATCTTAGTAAAAGATGTTAGGACTTCTACATTAAACACTTACCGAAAAACTCTTACAGTTTAGGATGCCACTTCCTCCAGTTTATTGTTCATGTGTCCTCCAGGAACTACTCCACACCAGAGCTGCCAAAATAGAACCTGAATACTTTAGTGCAGAGTCTACCAGGCTGGGCCTGATAATCAAAACAATAGTTAAACCAAGACCCTGGACTTTTCACAGAAGCACCTGAAAAATGTCAACACATTTTGTTTTACTAAATGATTCTGGTTGTTGAGTACAACACACTAGTTAGCTACTGGCTCCTTCCTATATCTGAATTTTAATGCAATGAATTTCATCTCACAGCTGGGATGGGTAGGAAAGTACATGTAGAGGGTTATCAGCTGAGTTCAGCTTAAAAGCTGTCTTCTGGATTGTTTGACTATGTTAGATGTTCTTCTCACAGCCCCAGACAAAGTTTTTCACCTTACCTGAAATATAGAAACATATTTGGTGAGTTAGCAACTAAAGTTAGTGATTCTTTGTAGGCATTATGATGGATTTTCCAGTTATGTCAGAATTCTTTAATTTTCTTCCTGCATTCTTAGGTGCTAAACTTTATGTCATTTCAAACAATCCCCTTGTGACATAGAGAATTTTTCTCATGGGTTTTCTGTTCTTCCACTGCCATATGTCCATAGCAAATTGTTTTACATGGGCAATTGCATCTTACAAAGGAAGAATATACAACAACAGTTCTAAAGTAGATAATTTCCTGAATTTCTTGAAATTTCTCCCCCTTCTTTCAATCCCTATTTTTTTCTTATTCATGTGAATGAATAATTCCAAAATTATTCTTCATATCCCTGTTTCTAATTTGAGTTTGTCTTTATAACCTTATGTTCTAGCATTTATTTTAAGATTAAACTTCTTCTAATCTCTGCAAATTTTCCACTTCAAGTACACACACAGATAATTCTCATTAAGGGAAAAATGCAAATGCCAGAATGAGAGAAATGTCTCTCTCCTCATATGTTTTCTCTGACATGAATTGCAGGAAATACAGTTTACTGTGTTTGCAAAACTTGAGGCTGTATACTACGCACAGCTATTAATGAAAGACAGTTACAGTGCAGCCTGAATGACTGAGACCAAGATAAGTGTAAGCACAGATAACAGACAAATGCAAGAAGATGATATTTGCAACTTGTTAGTCTTGACTGTCAAGAGTTAGTTCTATAAGTCAAATTAGCTTGCTTCACTCTCTTCATCATTGCAAAAACATGTGATGAGCTCCCAAGTTTCATACGTGGCAGCTCACTTGGTGTCCATAAGAACTAGAGTTTCCTTCTTTGCTCTCTCGCTGACTCGCCCCAAGCAGCATCTGTAAGCTGGAAGATAAGGAAAGGTGTGCCTGCTGAGCTAGATGTACATGGATACATACCTGCATTGCATCAGATTAAACATAGTCTTAGAAAAAGACACTAAAATTATCCAGAACTAGCCAAATGAGCAGCATGTTGCCCATAGCTGTAGAAAAAACAATGTAGAATGTAAGTTTGTACACTCATTTGTTCTAATGAAGAGTGTCCATCTTCCACACACAATTTCTAAGTACTCATAAAGCTCCATTAAGCATACACGTGTTTCTGCCAAGAAGTCCCCTTTCATTAATTCTTGCCTTCAGTTCAGCATTTTAGCTAAAAAGTCCATCATAAGAGTAATGCACTTGAAAATAATATTTACCATATTATAGTGTCATTTTTTCTTCTTTTTTAAAAACAGATTATATGTCTTTACTGCCTATCAGAAATCATTTGAAATCTGGACATTATTCTCTATTCATCATTCTCTCAATCTAGCCACTGCTGTGAAAGATAATAAGCAGTGTTTTCATAAATATATCCACAATTTAAGTAGAGCCAAGGAAAATCTCCATCCTTGATTGGATGTGGTGGGGAGCTTTGTCACCAAGGATGAGGGAAAGGCTGAGGTACTTGATGCCTCAGTCTTTAATAGAGTGATTGGTGATCATCAGGGCAACCAGCCCCCTGAGCTGACAGGGATGGGGAGCAGAATAGACCCCCTGCAATCCAGGAGGAAGCAGTGAGTGACCTGCTGTGCCACTCAGACACCCACAGGCCTATGGGACCAGATGGGGCTCACCCAAGGGTACTGAGGGAACCGGCAGAAGAGTTTGCTAAGCCACCCTCCATCATTCATCATCAGTCCTGGCTAACTGGGGAGGTTGTTAAATGTGATACCCATCCACAAGAAGGGACTGAAGGAGGATCTGTGGCGCTACAGGTCTGTCAGCCTGACCTCACTGCCCAAGAAAGTTATGGAACAGATCATCTTGAGTGTGACTGCAGAGCACACATAGGACACCCAAGTGATCAGGCCAAGCCACTACAGGTTAAGGAAAGGCAGATCCTGTCTGAACAACCTGATCTCCTTTTATGACCAGATGACCCACCTAGTGGATGAGAGGAAGACTCTGGGTGTTGTCTACCTGGACTTCAGTAAAGCTTTTGACACTGTTTCCCACATCATTCTCCTGGAAAAGCTGGCAGCCCATGGCTTGGACAAGTGCACTGTTCACTGGGTTAAAATCTTGTGGGATGGCAGTGCCCAGAGAGTGATAGTANCCTGTGTCCAGTTTTGGGCCCTTCACTCCAAGAAAGACACTGAGGCACTGGAATGAGCCCAGAGAAGGACAAGGGAGCTGGGGAAGGGCCTAGAATAAGTTCTATGAGGAGCAGCTGAAAGAGCTGAGGGTGTTTAGCCTGGAGAAAAGGAGGGTCAGAGGAGACCTTCCACTGTCTGCAAGTGCCTGCACAACAGGCTGTGGTTTAGGTGGGGGTTGGTCTCATCTCTCAGGCAACCAGCAACAGGACAAAGGGAATTGACCTCAAGCTGTGCCAGAGGAGTCAGAGGAGATTAAGGATGACATCAGGGAGAGTTTCTTCACAGAAGGGGTTGTCAGGCATTGGAACAGACTGTCCAGGAGGTAATGGACTCACCATCTCTGGAGATGTTTAAGAAACTTGATGTGGCACTTAGTGCCATTTTCTGGTTTGACAAAGTGGCGACTGGCCAAAGGTTGGACTCAATGAACTCAAAGGTCTTTTCCAAATGAAAAGATTCTGTGATCCTCTGGTTCTGTGATTCTTCCCACCTCCCTAGATTACTCTAATGTAACAGTGGTTATAAGAAAAAAGGGCCTGTCCTGCTCACGTAAGATTACCCACTTTTATTTTTTTCCACTCAATTTATGTATGTGATATATACTGATAGTTTTGGAGGTGTCTGGAACTGAGTTTTATGTGATTTTGTCCCTTGAACTGAAATGGCATATCTGATAACCCAGATATGATTGAAATCTGGATTTACCACCTGTGGCCCAGTTTCTGATTAGATAATAGCAACCACAGAGGAATGTGTTTAGCACTATACTTCTCTGTTTCATTTCATAAGTAGTGATTTGACACTATACCAAACCAGACCCCACCACACCACAGTATTCTACACTACCCTATGCTACATCAGGAGACTCTATACGCACTACATGACACAATCAATACACCACTGTGCTTCACTAACACCACGCTGTACTATACCGGACTATACTATGCTACACCACACTGCACTACACTAAACTACACCAGACTACAAAGCCCTTGACTTCCCCTCAATAATTTGTTTTGCCAGAACTATGTGGTCCAGTGACTGTCTGCACAAGGCAGTAGTAACAACATCTGCGTTTGCATGGCACAAGGAGTACTCCATCACACACAGATTTTCTAGCTGTAGGAGTACCTCAACACAGGCAGGCTCAAGCAGCTCCCACAGTCAAGCTGTAGCACATGATGTGGACGGGTTGGTAGCTTTAGCACCTCCAGATGCAACGTAGGATACTCAGAATATAGTGATTCACCCAATCCTTACAGTAAGATGAGCTATAGAAGTCCTTGTTCTGTTTTTATACATATATTTTTATCTAGATCTGCCTTTACACGAGGAAAAGCCATAAGACACAAAGGTTTCATAGCACTGCTTATTGCTTACTTACCCTAATGTTACCTATACAGCATCTCAGGCTCAACTTAACAGGAACCAGCTGTGTCAGAGCATAGTGATAACTTGGCCCTTAGTAGTTCCCTGTGGAGCACTGAGCCATTGATGTACTCCCAATCAATTTCTACACAGTTACAGTTCAGTGAGCTATTTAAAGAGAAAGATGACTGTGTAAAGAAAGAGGGATATTCAAAGAGAAGAACATATTGAGAAATAAAGAACTAAAAGCAAGGCAAAACCTTGAGTACTGGAGATAGACCTGGCACTGAGAAGATGGGAAAGAAAATGGAAGGAAGAAAAAGGTATGAAAGATACAAATCTGTAGCGGAAATAAATGAGAGAGAGATTCACGTGAGCATCAGCATCATATTTGATATTTCTAATGCTTTTAATGTGGAAAAGCACTTTAATTCTTTAGTAAAATTCCTAATTTCTCTTCCTGTGTACACGTGCAAAACTTAAAACACTGGCATAAGCCGAGTGTTCAGGAAAACCATTTGAAAAAATATACAGTAGGTTTCAGTGATTAAAATAATCTTTTCAGTCAGAATTTCTGCTCTTAACTGAAGACTATAATATATATGTAGTGTGTGATGATTGACTTTAAATAACTCAGTCAAATGAAATACAACATGCCGGGGATATTCAGATTGAATACTAATAAAATCTCAGTGGATTGTTCCTATTTCATTATAAGAGTTAACTTATTGTCCTTGAACCATTTTTTATAATATTTCTTAGGCATGTTCCATAGAAACAAAATATGCTTTTAAAAACATATATATCAGTAGAATTATTTCCATCTTCTTAACACCATTTCCATGGTTAATTAAAAAAGCAAGCCCAGGGGTTTTTGGTCAAAGTTCAGTGCCTGAAAATAAAAATATAATGTATTTTTGAGATAAAAATGGAAATAATTTTAATTTTTCCTCATATAAACTGAAATTTATTTTCATTTAGTAAGATTATTCATGGAATAAGCTTGTGTTCTTCTTTCCATCTCTCCTGATATTATCACTTACAAATGTTTAACTTAATTAGCTGTCATATTAGAAATCCAAGCAGTCTAGAAACTTCCTCTAAGTCAGTGAAGAGCTATTTTCAAGAACTGCTCTTACACATCACAGTTAAATTCTAACTCCCCGATTCCAAAATGTAATAGCACAAAACATATATTTTTATGGACACAAAGAAAAAAACACAAAGAGCTGAAGATGGACAGGAAAAAAAATTCAGAATTGCAGTTGAATTGAACATATCTTAAGTATCCATAGGTTTTTGAACTATTTCTGAAAATGTCCAAATGGTAACACCCGTAAGCCACAGCCTTTTAAAAACATTTGGGTTTCAGTTTGAAGAGGTTCTGACAGTAGTGCTTTAAAAAAAAAGGATGCAACATAAAGGCTCTTAATACTGCTGCTTGTGAGAAAAAAACCATTCTCTTCCAGAAAACTGTAGTTTAACAGAATCCATTCTATATACGTTAAAATAGAGCCAAAGTTCAATTTAAAGTGCTGTTGCACACTTTACCAAAGCTCTTGACTTCAGAATTTTTTCTCAACTGGGCTTACAAATCCTGTATCTGTTGACCTTCAGAACAGGGTACAAGACCATTTATTCTCTCAGCTTTTTGCCTTTGTGTGTGTCTGAACAAGGTGAGGAAAGAGGAAAGAAGAATTGTCTGGGGAAGTCACTGGAATTTAAGCCACACGATATGGACAAGAAAATTAATCTGAAACTGTTGGAGAAAGACAGGCAGAATGCAATTAGTCAAATGCTGTTAGCAAGACTACCATAAAATGAGTTATGTTTTTTTCTACTTCTCACCGGTTTATAGAAAGCACACGAAAACAATAATACCTTTATTTGAAAGAGACAAATTTACATTTCTGATGCAGTTGGGATTTGCAGTCTTCAGTTTCTGTAACTGATTTGAATTTCTGCTCATGAAGTGAAGTTATTGTAATACATTTGGTAAAACATTAATCATTACAAATTGATTGACCCAGTATCTCGCTAATACAGAGAAAGCAGCATGACTGAAGCATTCAGTAGAAGTATCAATTAGGATTTCCTTGCTTAACTCAACTCCTTCAAAACCTCAAGAGGATATTCTTTATCTAATATTGTAGGACTACATCATAATTATGATCCTGAATTTTAATTACCTTTAAAATAAGAAATTAATACCACAATATTACCTCAAGAATACTGGAGTAATACATAAAATACATAAAATCAAGGACCAAGTTTCTGACAGACCTTTCTTGACTGTGGGTATTGTTTGAAAGCATCACAGACTTCTCTATCATGTTTAACTATGCCAAGTAGTAGTTAAAAAAATTTAAAACTGTTTTTTTACTTATGAAAATAGAATTTAAAATGGAATATTATGCATCAGAATATTCAGTCTGATACAAAGACTGATGGAGAAATGTTTTATTGTCTTAATTACAATAGCATTTTCACATCTGTCATTCGACTATGGTTGTTTCTTGAGAGTCTTCCTGGAGAGTGTAATTCGTGTTTCAAAATAAAACCAAGATTCTTATACAGCACATATTTCAAAAGACCCGTTTCTTGTGTACCCTATGGTTTTCAGATGATAACACGAGGTGTCACAGCACGAATTTCACAGATA
Organism: Myiagra hebetior; assembly: GCA_013397015.1. Taxonomy (NCBI): domain Eukaryota; kingdom Metazoa; phylum Chordata; class Aves; order Passeriformes; family Monarchidae; genus Myiagra; species Myiagra hebetior. The sequence goes on along the minus strand of VWZQ01013184.1, from coordinate 52,935 downwards.
TAAACACTATTTTAAAAATATGCAGATGTGTGTTACACATCCTTGACCAATAAAGGAGCAGTAGTAAAAATTGTTCCAAATACTATCTATTGAGAAAGTTGTGTTCCTTTAAAGCACACAAACAATTAAGTAAGGCGAAGAGAAGTAATATGATTTAGTAGCATTGTAGCTCTTTCATTGACATCATAAATGGCTCATTTGAATGTTTCAATGTTGTTTTGACATGGAAATCTTACTACACATTGTCACATTTTTCTATTTGCAGTTGTTTTGCATAGTATCCTTTGTGTGCCAAATCATAGTAAAAGGTTGGTTGACGCTATAAAAGCTAAAATTTTATATCCTCTCTTGTGCCTACCTATCCATATCCATTAGGACCTGATCATGCACATGCTTACAAATATGAATGATTCTGTCTCATTCTTTGAGAATGTCTCACATATGTAAATTCAAGTGACTGAGGACCAAAAGCTGTATTAATGAAAAAAAGAAAAAATATTTTGAAAATTTTGAATCACCCAAATGATCTAAGTAAATTATGGTTCATTTGTGGTGTAAATTAGTTTTTAATCTGAAAACATTTCTATATGAGAAATTAATTCTCTTACATAAATATTGTATGTAACAACACCATGCTTCTGAACTGCTGAAGAAACAAGGATAATTTTTCAAAGTCCCGGTATTCATTTTCCTTAAAATACTAAAACTTTGGAGGTAGATCTACCAGGGAGTTAAGTAGCCTGTTACATGTACATTTGTACATTTTCCTACAAAAACAATACTTTCATGGATGCACATCCCCTGTTTAGTGCAGTTCTACATTACTGCCTGATACTTCACTCCACTGTTTTTAGAGATGTAGAATGGTTTATGCAGCTTAATGGATTTCCGAACATTAGCAAAGCAATTACCATGGAGACACATAAACTTTACTTGAAAAGAATCACTGGAGATCCTGACTCCTGCATGGCGTAGGACTACCACGATTTTCTCCATCTGAATTTCAAAAAAACTTCCAGAAAGAAACTTCTTTATTTTCCCAGGTAAATTTCTAAGTGAAAAATCCACCATTGCCCATTCTTCTTACTATTTTCCTCTAGAAGAAGAGCTTGGTTCTCTCACTGGGAACATTTTGGGTAACAGTAAAATGCTAGTAGCTGTCCCCTCAGTCTTCTCTTCACCAGACTAGCAAGCCCAGCAGCCTAAACCCTTCCCCCTAAAGGCCTTTAACCACATTAACTGCTCTCTGCTGGATTCTTGCCATTCTTCAGAACACTCCCTGAACCAGTAGTCCCAAAGTGGGCTTATTGTTCCAGGAGCAGCCTCACTGATGGTGAACACAGAACACCTGCCTTCATTCTGCTAGCAACACTCCTCCTAATAAAGTCCAATGTACAGTTTTCTTTATCTATGCAATTTGAGAGTGATTACCATACAAATAAATCCTTCTTGTTCTACTGTAGCTGTGGATAGAGATCAAAATAACTAACAGTTTTTTCTTGAATCTGTTGTCTAGGCCTTCTCCAAATGAATCAACTGAACAATGTATCTCACCCTACCATCCCCCACCAAGAAAAGTATGAAAGATAATCATTGAGTTTTTTTCATAATCTGTGTTAAAATAATAGTCCTATAAAGCTGAAGTCCAAGGGGACTAATAGATCATTTGGACTGACCTCCAGTATGTCAGAGGCTAATAATTTTCACTCAGTGATATACTCTGGGCACTATCACAGAAGTCTCCTTTTGAACAGGGCTGCTCCCTTGCAACTGGTTGATGAAGGTAAAAACAAGCCACACACTCAGAAAGATGAGACAGAAAGAAAATAATAACAAGAAAGGTACATCACTTGAAAAATGAGGCCTTGCAAGTAGACAGTAAAAACTCCTGCTAAAAGGAGCTCAGAGGCCTTTTCCTTTGCTGACTCCTCCTTTGAGGAAAGAGGATCCAGTCTGCCTCAGAGAGAGGATTAAAGAGAGACTCGTAATGTCAGAATGATGAAAAAAAGAAACTGTGAGAGGCAAGCTCAGCTGACGGCTGGAGAATGAAAAAGGAGCAATTATCCCTGTTTGCTGTGATACTAGGTATGAGCCAAAAAATTTTTATTCAGCTGAAGCATAATTTCTAATTATACTGAACAATTGCTTATATAACTGGAAAAGAAATTAAGGAATAGTGTGTTACTTCACTAAAAATGGCACAAGAAAACAGGGTCAAATATGAAGGTGAAATCCTATAGCAAAGTAAATGAAAATATGGAGTATTTCTAGAAACAATACCATTCTCCTTGTTGTTACTAGACTAGCATTATTTTGTTTCGAGAACTAAGAACAGTTTATCATCACCATATGAGAGAATGCCCTTGGGAAAAGGCTAATTGTAGAACTATAAAATGTCAAGAATTCATAGGGAAGACATTAACGGAACTCAGGTAAATTTCTAATAAAATCCCATACTTTACTTTTAAATATAACTTACATCTGTCTAAACTGAAACACCACTTGGTTCAAAAGACAGAGAACCACACAGGATGGAACATTAAAGGTGACAAAGGGAATGTAAGATATTTCTTTTTCCAATGTTATTTTGTGAAATAAATTTTCTTAATTGTCTTTGATGACTAAATTTAATATAAAAACTCTTTACCCTTATTTCAGTTGTGTCATACCTCAAAACCTAGAGCTGCTTTTTATTATTAGCTGCTTCAGAACAAATCTCATAATAGTTAGGACCTGATCTGAGTATCCAAGATGTTCTTAGAGTCATCACATTTTACCAACAATAAACTACACTAAAAGGTCATATTCATGATCTTTTAAGAGGTTTTGTTTTTGCTAAACAATAGTGTTTTGTTCATAGAATATTTCTTCTTTCTATGGTCTAAGTATAAACATATTTGCCAAAGCAAGTGTCCATCTTTCTTTATTTACAGATACACAGAGCTTTAGCTGTGAAATCATAAAATAACTAGATGCACTCATTATCTTTTTCATGCATAGACAGATTATTCTGGCTTTTCTAAGAAACTGGCAGTCCTCACCACCAGTCTTGATACTGCTTTGATTTTCAGTAGTGCACAGCTGCCTTTAAAAGTGATCTTGATGGAATATGACAGGTATGAAAGCATGAAGGAAAAGGTTCCAACAGTGATTTTCTGAAATCTTAAAGATTAAAAGACAGAAGGAGAGAGGTCTCTGATTAAATCCCGACAGAGGCTGGATGTTATATGCCGTGACTGTACAGCCTCATGTGAAAGGGGCTAATGACCAGTATTGGTTTCCTGGTTGGCCCCTGCTAATTAAATTATATACTAAAACCAAATAAAATCACTTTGACTTATAAAATAATAGTTACAGGCATTGAAAGATGTGGTGAACCTTCCTGAGTGTTTCAAACTTAGAAAAAACTATTTAGTGTTCAAAAGAATGAGCACATGTCATAGGATGCCTTAAAGACCAGACTGGAGGATTCTGTATCCGAAAAAATGGGATCATAAATATTTCAGTGTTGCTATCACTCAGACAAGAATGAGTAAAAAAGTTCTGGTACATATTGCATATAAAATTATTGACAATCTGCATATCTAAACAAACAATAAGGTTCGGAGTCTGAGCTTTTCACATTGTATATATCTGTTTGTGTCTAAAAGCCACTTCATTTATTCAGGTAAGAAGAGAGAAGAGCAGGGAGGCAGGTGAATCCTCTAGGTTTAGTACAAGAAAGTGGATGTGCTTTTCTTCTCCTGCCACCGGTGTTTGTCTCATCTGGTCAGCACCTTTTCCATAAGTATCAAGAGCAATTTTAAGGGAATAGAGTGAAAGTGTGATCTACTTCTTTGTTACAATGATTGGTAAAAAATGGAATTTCCAAACTTCTCTGGACTGTAGATTTAGATGATAAGCTGTGTCTCTATTTAACTAACTGTGCATAATGGCTTGAAAGCTGATAATGACTGATAGCTGATAATAGCATCAGAAAGTGTGTTCTGGTGGCCACAATCAGCCAGGAAATCTTTCTGCGTGAACCATGCTAACAAGGATGAACTTGAGTACTTATGGTTTCCATATTTAGCACCGTCAGATTAAACATCCAAACAATGTTCCACTAACCCCCCACACACACATTTCATTGTGTGTAAATCCATCAGTGGTTTGTTTCAGAGCTTTGCTCCTAAAGCAGAGATTTGTAGGGTTTCAAAACTTTGAAAAATTCTTCACAATAAATGCTAAAATGTTTGACAAAATAAATGTTTAAAAAATATATTACCATATATGCTCAATGTTGTTTTCGACCTGTTTCATACAAGAATGCATGAACTGTGTTATGTAAATCCTGAAGTAAAAAAAAAGCTTTTTTTCCACTTCATTGTCAGCTTGTTACGTTGCTTCCAGAAATGCCTCTAAAAACCTTCAGGTCCCAAGCAGCTTCTGAAGATTCCTTATTTCTTTGAACACACATTAAAAAAATTAAGATATTAACACCTATCCCTTTCTCTAGACATGAAATTTTGTATTTCATTCTCTAATTGATATAAAAATTAGCAAAAAATTACTAACCTGTCCCTTCCATTAATTCACCTGATAGACATGCAGTTCAGAGACAATTAAAACACCAGGAGTTAGGCAGTTTCTCAGAGCTTATGTGTTATGAAGTAAATAATCAAAATTAAACAAAATTTGAAATTTGGAAGCATGGACAAATAGCAATTATGATCCAAAAACCTTTTCTAGCTTTGAAAGTAATCCAGCTTTGCCTCAGTCTTACTGGGTGATGTTTTAACATCCCAGAAATGCTTGAATCTTAGTCTGAACTAGACTAGCAGTAGCTTATGAACCGTGATAAAGATTTGGGAAAAGATCAGTAAACACATGATGAGGGCAGAGTGTTAGCTAATCTCCTTTATTTAGTTAATCATTGCACAGGAATATTTCCAATAACTTTTGCTTTTATATCTTTACAATGAACAATAATTCTTAGCCTTGAGTATACAAATTCACAAACCTGCAAAATCAAGCCATAACACAGCAGTATGTTTCATGTATAGCAAAGCTATTTTTGGCCAAGCATCTAGTTTCACACCTTTTCCCATTTTTTATTTTACTCCTTCTCTATCACTGCACAGTGGCATTCATGAGAACTAATTCACTTGACAATACAGATGGAGACAAACAAAAATAGTCATTTCAACACTCTAGTATTTCCCCGAAATATTTCTAAGAGAATCACAATAACGTATGTCATTACATATACAAAATACGTGATTGTATGGGGTGCTAGAAAGGTTTTCCTGGCATGTGTATGTACTGACCTACATAATTCATGAATGGTGAAGAATAGGACCATTATATGCAGTAAAATGAAGACAGCATTGAATAATACCAAACTTCATAAGATGTCTGTGGCAAGCTTAGCTTTTCACTGAATCAAATAGATTTTATTCAAAGCTAAGAAAGTACAAGGTCAAACAGTTTATTAAAATGGATATATAATAAATAGATAGATTCATGCCCCATACTGAAATTCATGCGAACTTCATTGGGTTAAGTGGTAGGTCTAGCTGTGTGAAAAATATCAGCATTTGGCCCCTTGCCACAAGTCATTTTAGTAACATCTCTATTATTTTTCCAAAGGCTGCCAGGGCAGTTCACAATGCAGAGCCAAATGATCCACCTCTCCCACTTCATGTTGTGCACCAGATGTTGATACTTTTGTAGACACTAAGTGCTGTTTATTCCATAAGGATATAGTTTCACAGCAATGTGGACCTCAGTGATCCTTCCTGTTGCACATCTTTTTACTCCAGATAATGTCTAAAGAATCAAACTTTCGAATTTACTTCCCAGATAACAAATTGTTGTACTTTGGTGGCTGCAGCTGAAGAGTCTGCCTGTGTGAAGGCACTAAGAACATGTTAATAAAAAACCTAAGTCAACTACTGTGTTTAAAAACCAGGGTCCGGATATATTTCTCTTTAGTGTACCTTTACTTTGTAGCAGAATAAAGGTGGCTATTTAAAAATGGTTTAGGTAACAACCATGCCATTTCTGTTGTCATCCCAAAATATTTGTCTGTCAACAGGTAGAGTCTCAGTCAGCAGCAAATCATAAACTCTATTAAATTATTCTGTTTAGCATTTTGAATTATGCTTAGTTTTACTGCACAGTTTTTTATAGTGGGTATATACATACAACTAGAGCCACATGCTAGACTGAAGAATGTCAGTTTGATACTACAGATAGTGAGAAGTCTTACACTCTGTATAAATGGGGATTTCTTTACTAACTGCTTAAGTGCTATGGAGGGGTGTGCTGGGAAGAGAAACATTTACATTAGTACAGGAAGGAAAAAGCCTTATGCTAATTAAAAGCCAGTCTCAAAATAAAACAGTAAATTTAAAGATAAATTCAGAAACAAAGATTAAATGGGTCTTAGATCTCCTAAAGACCAAACAAAAAGTTTGGTTGTAAGAGCATCTTTGGCTAGGATGGTCTTCTAATATCCTTTGTTAAAGCAGGAGTTCCGTGAAGATGGTATTGCCAGGCTGATTGAAAAAGAGGCTTTCTGATCTAATCTTTGCGTATGTTATACACAATATCCCTTTACCTTCACTTGTTTCTTTTCTAAAATATTATGTTCTGTATATGAAAAATGAGTAATTTTATATGCTCAGGTTTTGCTTTTCCAATCGGACTTCTGGCTAACAGAGTAACAGTTACCACCAAGCATTCCTTGACTTAAATGCAATAAATTCAAATACTGGGACAGCTGAGACACCATAAAATACCACTCTTCTGTCTGTCATGCAGTCTAAGATAGTGAGAGCTTCTTTGACATGTATGGACCAAGCACGAGGAAAGCATGCACCAGAGTTAATAAACAAAAGGCAGAAACATTTTGAAAAGACAATTGATGAAATTAATGGCTCTCTGGCATGCAGTAAGGTACTGGGATACATGATTGAACTACAAGAGTCACAGGAAGAATGTCATAGTAACAGTCCTTGTGAATTCTTCCCACCACTGTCTCTAAGCAAAGTAGGTTTTATTTTTCTAATAATCCGATCAAGGTTGGTATAAAAACTTCATAAATCAATGCATGATTCTTCTACAATGAATGATTTTCATATAAAATCCTTATCACCTGAAGTGGAAAAATATATGTAGCAAAATTAGGGAGATACCACTTTCACAGGCAAAACCTGAAGGAGCAGAAATGTTATTTATTCTAATGCTGTACCATTCAATGATACAGAACTAAATTCTCCTTTATGGAAGTGTACCTAGCAGAAAACCATATATTATGAATCAGAAACCATCAAATATAGTTGTTTTGTCATGACAAATTAATGAAGGCAAAAATTTCCACTTAGAATTTGCCTAAATTAATAGTCCTCTACTGGACAGTTCTCAGTGTGTCCTCAGAAGATCAATCAGCAATTCTTCATAGCAAAATCATCTTGAAGAAGTAAGCATTTATTTTAGAAATATGGATCTTAGCTCACAGATATATGAGCAAGGTGTACTTCAGACTGCTGAAAACAAGTCCCCAGCTTGTAGATATACTATGTTTCTTAGCTTAAGCAAGGTGATAGTTAAGTACAGTCTATATGTGCAAATATGAAGTTCCCTATAAATAAAGTACATGGCCCTGAAAGTAAAATGGTACCTTGTGTTCATTAATGAAATTCTCTATTATCACTCAGCTGCATAAAGAGAATCTTTTATAGTAGTAGGGTCAGAAGATCCAACATTCCAAAGGTGATACATCTGTGGAAGCCTTTCAAGCATTCAGATAAAGTATGCAACAAGCCTCCTAACATGACCATAAGTCTATTTTCTTTCTGTCCCTAACTTGTTTTGCTTATTATCAGAGCAGATGTGTTATAGCAATTAGAGGTTCTGATTCAGCCTTACCTCAGAGAAGTAACCAAATACAGCAAGTATGCTATTAATTCAAAGATATATTTCTCTCTTATGAGGACCATCTGATAACTCAAAGGAAAATGCTGAATGCTTATACTTTTCTCTGAATAGAGTGACAGAATTAGTGCCAACCCTCTGAAAGTATTAGCATTATAGTAAGTGGGTTTTCTGTACCTTTGTTTACTTTTTGGGTCAGGAAGAGCACTTTGACATTTCACCATATACACAGTGTATTATGTATCAAGGAACTAGTGGATATCACTGAATGGTTTTAGTTCATTTTGGTTTTCATAAAGGAAGATAGCTTTGCTGCGATGCTGGTTCCTTTCACATGGATTTACCGCTATGTTATTTTATTCTCCTTTCACCTTGGAACAAAACCTTAATTTCATATTTCAGTGTAAATTAATTCTTTGGGATCACTAGCCTTGAAGGCCCTCTGGGGCCAGCTATTTTCAGCGCTGCCATTTTACAAGCACTGCAATCATGGATATATGACTAGGTAAACTGATAAATTGTGGCAGCTGTAAGAAGATTGAATATTTCTTTTGTTTTACGTGGCACATATATGTCGCACAAATATTGTCTCATCTTTCTTTGTTTCTACTCTTCATCATTCTAGAACTAATTAATTGATTGATTGATTGTGTTAATTCACAGCAATTTTTTTATTCATAGTGATATTTTTAATCCACTGTCTTGCTAGGATCAGCAAAACAACACTATAAAAAGTAGAAATCCTGGAAGGAACTCCACTCCTCTGATAATTCCTGGAATGCTCCTGTGTGTTTTTGTCTTTCTTTTAGAGCAGGTGCTAGAGCTGTAAAATCACAAAAACTTTCAGTCTGGAATGGACCTTGGGAGGGCATCTGGTTCAATCTGTAGCCTAAAACATGGTCAATACTGAGTTCAGACCAAAATGTTTAGGATTTTTTATAGTCTAGACTTAAAATTTTCAAGGATGGAAATTCCCCAGCCACTCTGGAGATCTTGTTCTAAGACGTAAGGTGGTAGGGCATGAACATGACTCTCTGTGAGGGATTCAACTGGAGAATATAAATTCTTGCATTCAGACATGATTTCCTGACCCTAGGAAATCTCCTTTCCAGTAGACTAAGGGCAGCAGTTTGTACTGCTGTAGTTCTTGGTACTGAATTCTGCAGGGATGATGAGCTCCATTGTTAGAACCACACTGATTTTCTCCAACAAATTTCCATCAAGACTAACGGAGACAAGAAATACATTTCTTTGCTTCCCATCCAAGATCTTTTTTTTTACTGAAAATATTTGCAAATTTATAGCTACACTGTCTAAACAGTCTCGCCTCTTTGCAAGACTGTGTAGTCTTAGAATTTATTTGGAGTGAATCCATTCTTCTATGTTTCTCTGAAATATATCTGTGAGGGATAAAAAGGTAAGAATGCCACAAACTCAGTTTGTGCCAAATATTCAGGTGATATTGGAAACCTGACTTTTCCTTTTACAACAGGCATAATGCAATTTGTCTTGAAGTTACCTTGCTTGGAAACAAAGTAAGAAGTTAAGAACTTTGGGAACTGTTTCTCTAATACTGATTCATTCTATATAGCAGTAGGAATTAACAGAAGGGTTTGACTGATGAACCTACACATCCTGAGCTCCACCTATAGCAAGTGAAAACAAAATTGTTCAGATTTATGTAGCCTTAAAAATTGCTTTTAGAAGGTAAGGGTGGTTATTGTTCAAAACTACGAAACTCTGTTAAGGACCATCAATGAATACTGCAATTGAATCAGTTTGTCCCTTTTGCCATCAAGTGAAGAGTTGTTTTCTGTGTTTTACCAGCAGTGTTGTGAGATGATAATGCATCATTTTTCAGGAGAAAGCTGCTTTTTGCAATGGAAGATGTGCTCTTCAAGGAACTCTAAGTTCAGGTCGAAATTTCAATACTAGGTACTCAGACAAGATGTACAGTTCCCTGGTTTATTGGAACAAAATGTTTGACATCAGTGCAGTAAATAAACATGACAATTTTGTTTGAGCTGATCCAGAACAAAATATTTTTTCTGAATTTGTTCATGGAGAAAATTGTCAAAACCGAGTCTAAACTGCAAGTCGAACAAAAATGATCGATTTACTTAGACACCTGATTCAAGCAAGCCTTCAGCCTAGTTTTTGGAGCACAGTTCTGTTGTAATCCCTAATAGTTGTTAAAATCAGACCTGAGGCCCTACCTAGTAAATCTCAGGCTGTGTACACAGAAAAACAAGACCATACCCAGCAGCCATAAATGACCATGAATCTCCTTTTTCCACAAGATATCTGTGTGTCAGAAATAGCAACTGGCTGTAGTTGTGTGGGGGAGTGTTTCCATCAAAGACTGTCCTCTCTCTGCTGTCTTTTTCTGAATCCTTTACAACATAGCTGCCAACACGCACAGCAGAAGAAGCTCAAAAGCAGCAGCTCTATTTCACTTAAAATCACCTTTTTTCCTCAGAACATTGACATGTAGAATATACGTCAAAAGTATTTTGCAATTAACAGTCAATATAAAACTCTATGAAATTTGAAACTTAAGATCATCACGTATCTCAGGATAAGAACATAACCTCCCATATCAAGGCAGAAAAGGCTCCCTCTTTGACATGTAGTTGATGAAAATAAGCATAACCTGTATGTATGTGTTTTTAAAGAGCCACATACCCATCCCTGTCCCAGAAAATTAAAATCCAGCAAATCAAAACATTTTAGTGAGTAACCAGTCTACACACATAAGAAAGGTGATACTGTTATTAAACTGGTAAATAGAATAGAATAGAATAGAATAGAATAGAATAGAATAGAATAGAATAGAATAGAATAGAATAGAATAGAATAGAATAGAATAGAATAGAGGGAATATTTGTGTCACTGCTGATTTTTATTTTTTGCCATGGGAAATCACAGGAACATATTTGAGCATCAATAAACCAAAAATCCTCCAAGAAAAAAAATATCCATATATGTCCTAATATCTGGTACCTCCTCCAGCAGGTAAACCAATAAAATATAATTATTTTTATTCACATATTTAATTTAATTTCATTCCTTTCTGATTTTGCAACCTTAATATCCAAAACAATGCAAATTAATTTCTTGTTCCTTTCTACATCTAGATAAATTAAATAGTTTTTATTTTTCTCATAAATGTATAAATTTATCATATTGAGATAGGCACTAAAGAGGTGAATACTCTAGATTTAACTGAAATTAAAAATAAACCTCTTTCTCTTTGCAACCAAACAAAACATAACAAAAAATAAAAAAGGGTGGGGGGGGGAAAGAGACAGTTCAACCTAGTAAAATCCCTTTCTCTAACTATGGTGCACTGATGCACTTCTGGTTTTCTGTATTGTGATCCTCCTGAAAATAGAAACTTTATGTTTAATTGATTTATTTGTAATGATTCTGGCTTAGGGAAGAGACTCTTTGAAGCTGATTGATTACTGCAACAAGCTTAAGATTTCATACCACAAGAAACCTTTTTGTACTAATAAACAGCGGGACAATAAAGCTCTGGGGCATGGTGTTTCCCTTCACATTAAAGTGAGGATTTGCAACATAAGTATGTGAGGGACATAGTTTATGTGCTCCCAAGAAGCAGACATAATGAACTATTTCTTTTAATGGCAGATTATCCCTGTTTCTATTTCCTGGAGTGAAGACCTCACAAATTGATGTATCTGTCCTCTGAGGTTTTCAGAGAGGCATTATGGCATTTTAAAATATTAATATGAGAGTACATTTAGCTGAAAGTAGCTAGCCTGGTAGTCTCTTGTGGCTGCCATACAGGTCACCAGAGACCTCCTGTCTCTCAAGGCAAATGATTTACTCTAAGTGTATCATTAAGATATACTTTTTTTGAATTTATGATAGTGCTTTCTTACAAAGTTATACCTTTTCTATAAAAATTTAAGCATTTTTATGCTATTTTCTCCCTTCACTCACTGTTCCTTAAAAACCTGGTCAGTGTCACGGGCAAATTGAAAGTGCCACCCCCTGCACTGCAGTAGTGGGTCTGTGTTGAACACTGATTAGCTAGGACTGGATGTCACATCTTGTTATAACTTTACATAGCTGAAAAATTTCCTAGGAGATTTGAAAAGAACCGCAATTATTCCTCCAATGGAAAAAAAAAAAAAAAAGAGAGAGAGGGAA
>VWZQ01013184.1:23738-40501 GCA_013397015.1 Myiagra hebetior | reverse complement strand
AAAGAAAGAAAGAAAGAAAGAAAGAAAGAAAGAAAGAAAGAATCTCAAATGCAACAAATTTCTAGATTAAATAAATGGAAAAATATTAATTAAAGACCTAGACGGCAACTGAACAATTGTAAAAGTTTCCTCTTTTGGACAATCTAATACTTAATATATATATATATGGTCGTCTATTTCACATTTGCTTCTACATGGTATATGATATCAAGGGTGAATCTGTGACCTTCAGAACTTCTAGAGGAGTATCATCTGCTCAGCTTAGTGTTATTTAAAAAGTCAGGAAAGTAGACATGTCATTTGTATTTGCTGAAATGGTATTGGACTTCTTACTGTCACATTCATGTATAAACACACACATTTTGTCTTTTCATAACTGGCAGAGTGTGATTCTTTCCACATATCTGTTCTTAGGAGATCATGGATATGGTTAAGGAGATGAAGGCTTCACAAGGAGGTGGTTTTCTGAAAAGCAATCCAAGGCTAGCTAAATTCAGTGTTCAACTCCACAAGGATAGGATCATGACCCAGAATATTAGAAGATAACTTAAATATTGGTCTTTGTTTTCTGTCTTGAATTATTTAAGCCTAAACTGATCAAAGTAACATAGTACGATAATGTAGTAGCTGAAATGTAATTTTTCTATATTTATAGTACCACATTTGAAGCATACCTGGCAGATTTCTCCTCCATGTTGTTGGTCTATTTTGGTTTAGTCACGTGCAGAAGGAGAGAAATATAGAGCTTATATCTGAATTTGTTCCAAAACTGAAGCCTCAGAAAGAACAGCATAGTACTTGAATATACAATGCAGCTCCAAGAAAATCATCAAAATATGAATTAAATAATGATTTTAAATCCTTCAAGTCTAGCATAGTTCAAAACCGTGTTCATAACCTGGGGCAGGCACTGAAATTTTTGAGAAAGAGCACAGCACTCTCAACTTAATTTCAGCTGACGCTTTGGTCCCAGGTATGTGTGCCACAGCTTTACTGCCATTTCTTTAAGCACTAGTATCCTCTACAACATGTGCAGCTGAGAGCAGCAGATGGGCCTGTGCTAAAGGCGTAAGACCCTGGGGTGTCTGCATGCAGGAAAAATGTGTACATGTGGCTTCATAGCAAGACATTAAATAGCTGCCACCTGCTCCTCCACACCACCACAAGGGCTAGCAGTGCTGCAGAAGAGAATGGAGAGGGAGGTGGGGAATAGGTACAGACAGCCATCCTAGATGATGTGCTCCCCTTCCAAAGCTGTGGGATTTTAGACAGCTGTACGGGCAATGCCAAAAGGCAACATCCACCTAAAGTCCCTTGAACAGCACTGAGGAGGTTGCCGTGGGCACAGCTGTGGCCACATGCCTGCCCCTCTTTGAGTACCCGGGGTAGAGGTGGCACAGCACAAGCGGCCTGAGCCTTGTAGAGTGGGAGTCTGTGGGTCCATGAGCTGGTTTCCTGCTGGTTTTCTCAAACGCAAAACTTACCTGTGCTTCGCTCGATGCACTTTCTCATCTGTACATGATTGCAATTGCATTGCACTACATATCTGTAAAGGAAAACAGAATAAATTTTTGGGACTGCCTGTTTTGAGCTCTAAGATATGGTCAATGTTAATTTCAAGTTAATCTACACAAAGGTATTTCCAGTTTTCATTTGTCAGCTTTACATTCATGTGTGCAAGCAATACGATACAATTTGCAAATTTAAAATTATTGACCAGGGAATTCAATTTTTTTTAATACTTTTAGCTATCAATTCTGACATGGTGTCAAAATTCTTCCCAAAAAATGGAATAATGTCTAAAAAACTCGTGTCCACAGACTGAAGACAAAAATGAATATGTATTTAAAAAACTGACTTTTGGCCCAATTATAAATTTTTGGAACTTTTTTATTTTTTAGAGAAATTGAAAGTTTGTTTTTATACTTCTGGTTTTGCATAATTTTGACCCTTTTAGCTTTCTAAGAAACAAAGACTTTCCATTTTCCAAGTGACAAAACACATTAAAGAAACAAAAAAACGCTTCACAGACAGAGAGGGAGGAAGGTAGAAGAAAAACACAAGGAAAATAGAAAGTGCAATAATCCTCAAAAAGAGGTTGGAATACTGATTAATGATAAAAACTAAACTATTCATACATTCAACATTTTTATAGAAGTTATCAAATAAAGCAAAAATTATGAACTCTCTAGGCTTACACAGAATGATTTGCCAGTTTTCTAATTTTTGAGCAATTCCATTGATAAAAATATATTTCAGATGGCTAAAAAATGTCTCAGATAAGTGTCTTTTCAAGTGCCTTTAGAGAAACTGTAAGAGACAGAGTATTTCATTTTTGAGATTGTTTTATACATAATTTCATTTGCCTAGACACATCTGTATTTCTGTGTTAATTCTATGGTTGGAAAAAAACAGGAAGAACCATAAATGTAATAGAAAGTCCTGAATAACACAGACAGCCCTACTCATTCATTTACTCTTATTCAGTTGTTTCTCAGAAACTATTCTGAGAATGGTATTATTAAATGTATCTTAACCAGCATAATTCCATTTTCTATAACTAGAGAATCCACATCACAGAAAGTGTAAAGGCTGCTGGATACTCTTGTGATTTTTCTCCTCAACTTTTCATGTACATACTTTTTTTGGGTTTTCTTTTTTTTCTGTGACAGACTGTTCCGAATTTGGCTAATGACATATATATGTATATATATGTTTTTTATATAAGGGCACAAAACCTGATGATGTTGTTACTGCCCCGCAAATCACACAATGGTTCTGTCGGCAAACACTAAAAATAATTTCTTTTTTCTGTGTTCCAGCTATGTCAATAGTGAATACAAATTACCTTGTTCAGTGTCACATTTGAATTGAAGGAAGAAGTGGATATCTTAAGCAGTCCCCTTAAATATGATATGGGAAAAAGTAACAGTGATAGCTCCTGCAACGATAAGTATGAGTGCTCCACTTGCAGAACAGATAATACAGGGGTCTTGTCAGCTGTGGGCAGTGGGACAGCAGCCTCAGAGCACAGTCAGCCTCTTCTTGTTATAGTGAGGGAGCACTTGTATCTTCTGCCCGTCAAGTGTTTAGAGTGCATACTAAGTGATATTGAAAGGCTTTTTATCAGCAATCAGTTCAAATAAGTTAAGGGCCTTGCTTTCCTAATAACCAATCTTAAACGCATCTTTAGATTTAACTCTAGCCAGAAAGTTGAATGCTATCTTGAAAAAAAAAACAAAAAAACCCCAGAAATTTTAAAATTACAAGAGCAGTGAGAACTACAGACTAGTAAAACTTGGTTTTGTTGTTTATTTGCCTCATACTTTCAAAATATTGGTAACAAAGGTACTTATGTCTGAGGATAGTGTTTTTTCCTTCAGTAAGATATTTAATATTCAAGAAGAAAAAGCAAATAATTTTTCATTCTTTCACAAGGGAAATTATTCCTATGTACATATAAAAACTCTTTGCTTTTCATCAGATCCTTATTAGTGCCCTTTTTTTTTATCAAAGGAGTAGGGATGCTCAATATCTTTAAGCAAGATTTCTCCTTCAATATTAGTCTTATCTTGAATCTGCCTTTGTAAATCTGCTGCTGATTTAGCCCATAAAAGATGGTGCTACTGCAGGACTGGGGCTGCTTCTTGCCATTTCTTGGGTGGAGCAGACAGCTTCTTCTGGACTTTCAGGGAGCTCTACATGTTCACCTTAGAGCTAATCCTGGTCTGTAGATAAGATCAGTCGAGTCTGTACTTATAGACATGCACTATTATAACAGAAATGTTGTATGTCTGACAAGTCATCTTTAGTCCATTATTGAACTATTGGTTAGTGCTCCATCAGTGAGAGTGGTTAATTCCATAATTCCTCTAGTAGAACAGTAAGAGCCTAAAGCTCCAGTGTGGTTTCAATATTCAAGTGGTGGCGGGCTGGATTCATCACCTAATTTTAGTTATCTTAAGCTGATGTAATCAGTATAAAACATCTCTTTGTGCTCTTTCGTAGTCAGTGAGGAGACTCAAGCATCTGAACAACAATCTCTCCATATAACTTTGACACTAATATTATGAAAGATGAAACTCTGTCAAGGTATATCCCTTTGATTTCTATGGTGACTGTAGAAGAAAGCTGTAGAACTACCTTAGAACATCTTGCAGGAACTAAGTTAAGTGGGATGAAGCTGAGTCTTGCCTATCATGAAGACACTTTTTGACCTTAAATATCTACTTTTGGATCCTCATGAGTGTGTTTCAATTGCCAATTTTACCTTCCTGAAAGAAAATCCCTGGAGAATATGAACCAACACTACATGTAGAAATGAGACTGCTGTTGACTTTAACAAAGAGAAATAGGTCTGTTCTACCAGTGTAAAATTAAAGTTAATTTTTTAATAATTGCACATTTAAACTTCTTTTAAGGATAAGGAAATACAAAACGCATGGCCTGTGGGACAGTTGTGTCCCTATTTTTAAAGCTGTAACTGGCCCCGGTAAAAAATTTTCAAACATCAAGTCTATTATTTCAAATATGTCAGTCAAAATTTTTCTCTAGATATAGTTGTGATCAATGCAATATCCCTTATTTTGCGCCAAAACATGGCAGAAGAATCAGTCAGTCTCAGTGTTATACACCTGCATAGTCACACACTGTACAAAACTAAATTTCTCAATACAGCTACTTACAGCTCTTATTTACAATATAAGGACTTTTCTCATTATATACCTAAAATTAATTTTTAATGTTATGAGATAGTGAAAATTTTGGTATGGGCTTATTGAATTCAGGATCCATCGCACTTAAGCACTTGACATATCTTTTCTATGCGAATTTTCTGAGAGGAACATAAGTCATTTTTAATAAATGTGGGGAAAAGGTCTGAGGTGAAATGAGGTTGGTGGTTGGGGCTCAGATTCTAATAAGATAAATTAAGGCTACTCACTCAGCTAACACTCAGTGCAGTTGTCAGCACTCCTGGTTTTAAAAAGGAAAGAAGATCGAAGAAAAGATTTAAAGATGAATGAGCCAAGTGGGCTGAAACCCCCTCTCCTTTCAGTAGGCAGTGATTCTGCAGGGTCAAAGTTGAGGAGTGATGGGAAGAGTATTAAGAAATCTAGCAATTTAGAATGGAGATATATTCTCACAGACATGAATTATATCTTCAGAAGGTATAAATTTGGATTCAAAAGGGCTACTTTTTCCGGACATTAGCAGAGAAAGTGGCCTGATCCTTGAACCTAAGTCTGGGTTTTCAAGTTTCCAATCAGTTTTCAGATTCTGGTGGAGGGCAATTATATCATGCAGTCCTGTAACCCATTCTCATACAGACCTCCACACCACTTCAGAGAGCTACATACATAAAAAGACCATAGAACAGGATCTTAAATTTTCAAATTTCATATTTGATAAATTACACCACTGAATCCATAGTGTTAATTCTCTACAATGATGTTTACAGAGTAGCTGGTATAACACATATAGAGCACTGTAAATAGGTCAGGTTTTATTGTTTATTTTAACAAATGGATAGGGTTGCATTAGCATTGCAGAAAATGTATAAATATTGATTTGAAAACCTGGTGCGCACAATAGAAGAGCAACCCTTGTAACCCTTTTAGAGAAACCCAGCCATAAATAAAGTTCATCTCCATTTTTCAACAAAACAATTAATACATAATTCATCCCAAAAGTATTATCATGCCTATTGCTACGAATGGCAACTGAAGTATTCTAACACTGCTAACTCTACTCTGTGAACACCATATTTATTTGTATATCTGAAGAAGGGGTGTAATGGTATGTACTGCAATGGCATTTTATTTGTGATGAGATCTATATGGGTAACTTTTAATAGCACTGCATAGGCTGAGTGCTAAAGGATGAAGCTGACAAATGTTTGTGTTATTTTGACCATGTGAAAACAAAATCAATAAATGCATTTTTGGAACTAAGGAAACTGTTATGTATTGTCTTAGGTCATGTCTTGTTCATTTACTTTATATCTTCCTGTATGCTAAAAGCTCTGTACAAAATATTAGTGGTATACAGCTGTATATAATTAGAGCTTTTTTTCATTAAGTCAGCTTTGTTTAAGTAGGATATTAACTGGTTGACTACAGCACATTTATATTCACTATGACCAAAACTATCCAAAAGTTTTGGAGATTCATTTCATTTCAGATGGACCCCAGACTTTATCTAAGCCCTCTGGTCTGGGAACTGGGTTTGAAATCTCACGAGTAGTTATATTCTTGTTATATTGCCAGTGTTGTCCTGCTACACCAGGACTGAAAGCAAGTAAGAAGTAACTAGCATCTCATTATGCAGTGTGAATAAAAGAGAGAAAGGGTACAGAGAAATTTTTCAAAGCTCCTTCCCCTCCATGTGTAAGGCATTGTTTAGAATTGTCTTAGGTACCTGTCATATCACAGCCCAGGGGAGAACAATGAAGAGAACAGCAACCACATTAGTAAATCTTCAGGGCCACCAACTGGCTACTACATATGGATGGCAACATGTGTTGGAAGAGAAAAAGCCAACAGAGAGCTATCAAAACATAAACATTAGATACAGCTAGGGCTGAAACCAAACACCACAATCATTGGACATCCTAGCATAAATTGCCTTAGCTTGATTTAAAGCTTGACATTTTGATAACCTATTGAAAATAGCAAACTTTGATACCAAAAGTCCTTCTGAAGTTTGCAACAGAAAAATTTCTTCACTGAAAGGCTATTTTGTTTTACTGAAAAGTATTTGCAAAACAATTCTTTAAAAAAGCCTTTTTGGCTTTGTTGAACAAAGCCTTCAGTACCTGACTGCATTTTGTCTTCTGCTCATTTATGACTAGAAGTTTGTGTGCAGACCAAGTAAATCAGAATTTGATTTTCAGCCATCACAAAACAGAAGAGAGCAGCATTTGCTGCTCAGTGAACCTCAAAGTGTCAAACTGGCTATAATAGAAGGGTTTTCATATCTGCATTCACCAAACTCTAAAAAACTGTATGCTCTGTTTTAATGGATCCTTTTCATACTTTCATACCATACAGAGAAATAGGAGGACATTTCTAAAGGACAGATTCCCTCATAAAATCTATAAATTTAATAAAACAAATCCCATTTTGACATAATTAGGGTGAGGAGATGTTAGCATACTTTCATGCAAGCATGTACCGATAATCTCACATTCTGAACAGTTAACTAAAGAAGAAGTAAAAACTACATGTGTTAACAAGAGAATTTGATAAAGTTACAGGCTCAGGTTAAACTTCTTAAAGTTTTAGCACAATTGAAGTGTTGAAATACTGACACAGAAATGTACATTAATGTTTGGAAATGAATCTTGACTGTATCCTTCTCAGCTTATATCTTGAGAAGATATCCTTAAAAATAGTAGCTGGATTGCAACTCTTTCATTTCCTTAGAAACATAAGTACTAGTTTTGGCTTGATTTTATGGAGATTTACAAACTTTAAGATTGAAGAAGAATTGGACAAGTATACTGTTTCTGCATGGCATATTGTGTGAATATCTGAAATATAGCTGTCTGGCATCTGAGATAATTCCAAGCCTAGGGTAATAAAACTTCAGTGACACTTGGGATTTTATTTTAAATTAGTTTATTTATTCTTAGCTCTAATACTTGAATTTGACTGGTTTGTAGTGTAAAAATAAATAGCGTAATTTCCTGCATATGTGTCGTGTGTCCTAAGTAATGATTTTTTTAAAACGTCCTGAAGGTTCCTCTCTTATTCATTTAAAAATTTAATTTTCTAAGCTATTTTTAAACAGAATGCTAAATGTAATAGGTAAAACAAATATATTTGCACCTGAGACATGATGCAAGCTAGATGTATGTGTCTTGAAAATTTCCTGTGGGGTGGGGTGACATTATTTACTTTTAGCCTATGATGACACTAATAATAAATATTTTTGAAACATGGGATGCCTTCATTTTATATATAAATAAAGGTAGAAGAATTTCACTCAAGACTGTACTATTTTAGAGAGGGATGAAATAATTAAGGGGGAGGTGAAAATAAATATGATGACAAAATGGAGCACTTGATTAAAGAAGAATTTTAAGAGTTTGAAAACTTCATTTTATTTGAAGAATCTAAAGAAGATTTTTTTCTGGATGAGAGCTTCTCTTGAAGAGATACCTGAATTCTCACTACATAATCTACTTCTTGGTTTTGGAAGAGTTCTTCTAGCCATCTTTCCAAAGAGAAATTATATAAACAAAATACAACACCATTTTTCTTAGTACCAGGTGGCCTTTCTTAAAAAAAACACCCTTGTCATTCATTACCAGTACTGTTCTTCAACCCCTTTTAAATTAATTTAAAAATTTTTCTGTTCTTCACCTCCTTTTAAGTTAATTTAAAAATGTTTCTATCTTCTGCTAAAGAAACATAATTCTCCCTGACATGCTGTACCTTCAGCCTTCTGATCTCTGCTGGCTAAATAGTGCTATCAGAGAGAAAAAAGTACAAAAATATCATTTTTTCCCTATCAGAACAGCAGTAACTGCTGAAATTGCTCTGCACCCTCATATATAGATCAGTTCAGTAACTTCATGTTCTCAGTTTTGTGGTGTTGATGTAGGAGGTACTTCAATGCTCTAAAAAGTCCAGTTCAGGCAACCTGATTCCCTAGATAAATTACAGAGCATGTGTTCTGCATCACAGCTTTAGCATGATTTTTACTTTTTGTGCAGCACTGATTGGATAGTCCCCTTCTCCCTGAGAGAGACACAAAAGTATGAGTTCTCTGTTCTCATTCCAGAAACCATTGCTTTATTTCTCTATGGGAGAAATTTCAAAGCACTGCGTTTATTTTCCCATAAATATCCTATTGATCTGTAACTTCACTGGACTTCTAATACACAAATTTTTAGGAAGAAGCCCAATATTCAGAAATGGTTTTTCTTTCTTCTAAGATTTTCATATTGAACACGTACGTCCAAAATGTCCTGCTTTCATTACAGCTTAATATTCAATTATACTGAATAATATTCACAGTTTGCAACAGAAAAAATTATCCTCTTCCTATTTTGATAAGCAATACATTATGCTAAAATTCAGCCCAGAAGTGAAAGAATAAAACTGAGAAAACATATAATTAAAAAAAAGAGATTCTCATATTTCAAGGTCTGTCAAATATGAAAAAGACTCTCTCTAGAGATGTGATAAAATGATTTGAATGACTTAAGAGGGAACACAGGAATATTATACCACAGAGAACGACACAAAGAGATAGTTAAATGACATTATAGGTCTTCCCATCTAAAATTCCTCTGTCTTTAAAAGGACAATTCTATTCAGCCATCTCTGTAAGAGTTTTTAATGATTAAGATAAAAATTTACCCTCATATTTGATCCTGGTCATTCACAGTGAAAACAGGATACCATTAGACAATACACAGGAAGTTTCTGTGAAGCTTTTGTGGTGGACATGACACAAAAAAGTAATTTAACCTGTAGACTTAAGTTAAAACTTAAATTAAAAGTTATCTGGAAATTTTCTAATGAAAATATGTCGTATAGCACATTGTAGAGTCAGAAATAAATGTGAACTGTAATAAGTGTGTATCAAATTACTGGACACCAGCTCCTCAGGTGCAATAAAGTCTCATGGAGAGATTTGAATAGTTGAAATTTTTATGGTCAAAGGAAATATTTGCATGTGTGCGCACTCAGTTCTGCTATTACAGTCAATAACAACAGCTGCTTTTTTTTGTGACTGCATTCATCCATGTCAATATGTACAGGATTTTTGTCAGTAATCTAGCTTCTCCCAAGCAGGAAAGAGAAATAAATGAAACAAATCATCCTGAAATTAAAATAATTAAAAATACCGCATTAAACCATCGAACATTAAGGATTGTGAATGTACTTGATTTAAGCTTCCAGTTCAGTAGATTTTTACTTGGTTTTTAGCAGATTGCAGAAGATATATTTAAATACTAAGCTTCTTCTTCATAACATAACATAAATTGGCTTTTAAGCAACAGATGATTCCAGTATTGTTTGAAATCTGTTACCACATGCTCAGATTCACCATATAAAGACAACTAATACAAATTCATGTTATCATTTGTATAAAATTCTTATATATGTACCATGTCTCCTGTATAGATATCACATAGAAGGAGTCAATGTACTCTTAGAGGAAGCTTCTATTTTTAATATTTTTAATCTCTGAACAGTTTCTGAATTTGCACTGACTGCATTCTTTCATAATTGAAAGGTTCCTAAAGATTTATCCTGTCACCTTCAATCTTCCTTTTGGAAGCATTACCATCATAACCTAAAATAACATTTCCTCAGTGATTTTCTCAAGCAAGAGCCTGTGTGCATGTCAAATCAAGTATGTCAAAGCAGGTTTCCATAGGATAAATTTCAGTCATTTTCAGCATCTCCAAAAAGGTGCTCATACAGACTTTGCCATTACTAATGCACTTCAATAATAAAAACAGAGATACGGCCATAAAGATTTCTTATATGTTTTACAAAACACAAACGAGAGGATTGAGTACTTTTTTCTTCATCTACTGGGAATAAATAGAAAACAGTAGTGGGTGTAATGACTACATACTGATTTAGAAAACAACATTAATAGCTTGCATGCATTAAATTTTGCATAAATAAACAAATGAGTAACAAAAGGGTGGATGGCTCGATTTGGAAGACAAGGAAGCTATTGCTGCATTAGGGAAGATGTAGATGAAAACATTAATTCAGACCTGCTGCAGCTAAAGTCAATGGAGTTTCACCCCTGACTTTCAGACTGAATTTCAAACTACCCTGCAGCCTAAAAACATAAATGAAGAAAATGGAAATGGGTTAATGGGACAAATACATATGAACAAATTTAAAAAATAATTCCAAAATTTAGCATAAACCATTTTAATTTTAGCTGGAACTCTAATGATAGAATATAAATTCAAGTGGGAAAACCATTTTTATAATTTACAACAAGCCATTACATTGCAAGGAGAGTAATGCAGACACTGTTTCTTTGTGTATTCCTGATGCTTTACTGAAGTTCACTAGAAGTATTTTAGATTGGGTTTCCTAAATCATGACTACTCTGTGCAGGAGTCAGTATGACACAACATCTCACTTCATATTCTGAAACAAAATTTAAAATGATCATAATGATCATGGGTAGTGTATACTGGAAATTGTTGAGAAATGGTAGTTAAAAAGAATTAGCTGAAGAGTCTCATGTTTACATGGTAAGTTAAATGTATGATGAGGGAAGAACCTTCCCAGCTGTTCCTGTTTCACAATGTGAATATTGAATAATCTGACTTTTCTTTGTTGGGATCATGAAGTTTGAATAATTAAACAATAGGTCGTTCAAGCTCTGTTGTGTCATCAACTAATTACTACATTTATGCTTGTCAATAGCAAACCCACGGTAGTATTTTAAATTCCATTTATTGTGCTTTAGCTTAATGCTTACTGTTACTTTTCCTCCACATTTTTTCCCATCATGAAAATTAACCCACAATATATCTTTCTGGAAAGAAAATAAACAGCTCCCTTGCCAAGCCTTTCATTACACTGTTGCTTTCCATCATGAATTGTGGTCTAACAGTAGCCTAGTAAAAAGCCAGGGCCTTTGAAGTGTTGTGCTAATTTGATTAATACGTAGTTACATCCTGTTATGATGCACTTTGCCTTATGCATTTTAAATGGAAAATGCAGAGTGGATTACATTTGTGTTAAAAACACAGCATACTAAATGAACAGCATTGAAAGTGGTCTATAATAACAAGAACTGCAACCACTTTAAACATGTAAAAGGTTATTGCTTGCAGGTTAATGATAATTGTACCAAAATACATGATTTTATAACAATTAAAAGGTCAATATAAATACTAGTGAGAATCACACATCTGTAGTGGGAAATACCTGATTTGAATTCCCTGAATTAAACAAAATGAAGTATTTAGAAAAATTCTCTGAAGAATGTGTCCTTCTACTGATCCCCATAAGTACTTTGGGGCTTGAATCATTGTTATTTTACCTTCCATTCTACCAGAAAATAATTTTATGTGCTTTTCCCATCAGTTTAAATGAAGACTTAAATTCAGCTTCTGTATTGGTTTATATAAGTTTTCTGTCTCCTAACAGGAGACACTATCACACTGCACTATTACATATACTGGGTTTGGTTTTTTCACTTATCTTTTCAATAAATTAAATACATTGTTTTATCATCATACTTTGAGATACCCATAATCACCACAGAATAAGAAACAGATTAATTTCAAGTTTACTGAAAGCCAAAGATTTAAGCAAATCTAGCTTCGTGCTCTAAGTGTGCATCAATATACTTTAAGGAGTTACATTATTATTGCACCTGCTAAATTTTCTAGCAACTCAGTGCAGTAGAATTGTTTTCAGAGCCAGGAGGAAGCACCTCATCAGAACACTGTCCTTTAATGTACTTGAGCTAAATCAGATAAAATATCAACAATCAATGATGACCTCAAAAACCTAAGTATACTTTTAAAAATTACAGTTATTGATTATGATTTGCACAGGAACTGCACACAGATTGTGTTTCGCTTTCTACATCTCTGCTTTAATGCAGAAAGGTGCCATTCTATTAACTCATTGTTTTTCCATATATTTCAATCTTTGGTGTCATTATATTTCTTATTTACTTAATCTCCAAAGCTAATCTGACACCTTTTTTATATATTTTAGCTGAAAAAAAAACATATAGGGGAACATGGCATCCTTACTGTTGAAGAAGTCCAGCAAATAACAAAGGATTAGATTAAAAAACATTGAATCACTAAGCAGTACCATAAAGTGCAGGGTTTATTTCTGCCTATTGTATGGATTTGTTGGCAAATTCAAGGTGGCAGACACTTGTTATTCCATCTACCTCCCTCCAGGGAGAGACAGCATGTCTGCATGTGTTTCTAATTTATTTTTAAACAGTTTAATTAATGCTTCTTACCTATTCATTTGAAAAAACATAGTCATAATGTTTAATTTGTATTCCTGAAATCCAGTTGAATTGTTTTCTTTACTCAGTACAGACTTCTCAGTTCAGTTTTTATTTAGTCATTAAATAATGCTGTCCAAACCTTTTTCTTAGAAAGTTTTCATATGTTTGCAGTTTTCTCAAAGTTTACTCTATCTTTCACTAGCCAATCATTATACTGTTAACTATTACTTAATCTCAGAAGAAATATTCACCATAATGTTTTAAATCTATTTCTAAGTTTTTTGGTTTTTTTCTGTATTTCTTGGTGACATACCATGCAATGGTGGTGGAAACTATCTATGGAGCTGACTGAGAGAATACTTTTGAAAATATTTGTAATTCTGAAAAAAAATTTGTAATTTTGAAAGTATTTGTAATTTCTTATTTAGATAAGAAAATCCTAATCTGACCAGACTGCAACATCTGCTGTAAAAATTCAGTGAAGTCAGCTGCAAGACCTTTCCCTTTGCCTACCTGGGTTATTGGATCAGAATAAGACATTACTATTTTCTCCTTTTCTGGTATTTACAGTATGCATTGCATTGGCAGTATATAGAGGAGAAAAACCCTCACCTATCTTCTGAAAATCTTGGATGCAGTTCTATACCAAGAATCTGAAATTTGTCCTTTTTCTTTTGGTTCTTATTGTCATTACTTTGCAAACTTATAAATTATGTAATGCCCTTGTATAATGATACTTTTGAGCATTTCTCTTACTCCTCATGAGATTTTAAGAGTAAGACAAATCTGTCTTCCTAGTATACCTCACAGGTATGTTGGCAACACAGTTAAGTCTTTATTTCATCATCATTAAATAGCATCACCTAAAGCTAATAATGTTTACTGAAAATAATGTGGCTGTCTCAGACTCCAGTCCTTAATGAATAACTTAAAAGAATATTACTAAGTGGGGGCTCTGGTTCAAAGTGTGAATGAATAGGACAATTTTATAACAGCCTAATGTAATACAAAACATTGTAAACCAGGACTAATGCATTTTAAAATTTAGCTGAGATTTTGATTTTTCATAGGATCTTTGAAAGTTATTTCAAGAAAGCCAATAAGCAAAATAATTCTGAACAGATTAATTGCATTTTTAATTATGATTATCACCAACAGAGAGATCTAAACAGCAAAAGTTTATTATTTTATACAGTCAAATTTTTATAAAACCATTTTATCTTTCCAAAAGTCACACTGATTTCAGACCTTGAAAGAAGACAATGAGCTGAGTGTGACTGATAACCCAGGAAAAGATTCTCCTCATACCCTCCTGTTCTGTCTTCAAAGAAGATTCAGAATGTGCCTGAAGAAATAGAGTTGAACTTGGAAACCATCAAAAGTATTCAAAAATCATCACCAATAGCCTCGATAATATGAATTAAAGCAGAATGACATCTTGTTGGTCAATGAAATCACTTGGAAGTGATCCCCTTTCATCTGAAAGCTATGAATATTCCCCCAGGAAATACTAGGTGTATCATTTGCATCATAAGTTTTAATGTTGTAATAACATCAATGTTATTTTAAACACATTTGAAAGCCCACTTAGTGTAGAACAATGATATTTCTTGGATCTTAATCACAATCAACGTAACTCCCACCAAATTTTCCATTTTCCTGGGGTTCTGAAAGAATTGAAGACCAGGTGGATCACAATATTTTTACACAGTATCAGTGGACGGATGCATTGCAGTTTCTTACATCTCAGAATTTCTCAAATCAGAGCCTTTAAGACTAGTCACTCTTTTCACTAATGCTTCTGCAACATTTTTCCAGGGAAGATTTTTTGGAGAAAAATGTGAAATTCATTCTGAGTCTCAACATAACTTGCTGTAACCAGATAAGGGCTTTAAGTGAGTAATCCTTCATAATCAAAGGCAGTGTGTTTCTTTCATAATGGAACTTCCATTCTGAACTATTGAAATACAAATATAAACAGTACACAAATGCATTATTAAGGGTTTATAAGCTCAACCAGATCTGTCACCATGCTACCCATACATCTGAAGAGAAACTAAACCAAACCTTCACAGATTAAAGTTTGCATACCTGGTACATCCAATGAACAGCTTATTTTGTCTGTAATTGAGTTAGACTCTACTACTTATATGCAGACAGAGAGATTCTTGAATTCACTTTGAATTGTGCTGCTTCAGCAAAGCTCTCCAGAAGTGTTGCAAAGCTGCAAAATAGGAGCTTTATCTGTTTCTTCAATGATTTAGGTTGGCAGTTCCCTACATGAAATGCTCATTACCAAGTAACACAGCTAATCTAGGATTTCCAACAGAAAGCACTGGAAAGGTAGGCATGAAGATGAAAGGATTTTCAAACCCACACAGGGGAAGGGACTTACTTCATTTTTTAAAATATTTATGAGCTATAAGTGAATATAGAAATTGGTCCTGAACTTTTTCTAATTATTTAAACTGATAATATAATACTGAATGTTTTTTATTTCTGTCACTAGAAGTACAATCTTAATAATAATTTATCACTTCCATTGATAAAAAGGAGAGTATAAAAGAAAAAAGAAGCAATCCTTCCTCTTTGTTATTTTATAAGGAACTTTGAAGAAATATTTATTGGATGTAGGGGGAAACACAGTGAAAAAGGATAAAAGAAAACACAGAGAAAACGCCTTCTTTTCCTCACTTTTTAATAGTAAGATCAACTGGGTTCTGAGTACTAAGCCCCCTAAGCTGGAAGACAGGTCCAGGGAGCAAATGAAGCCCAAGGCTACATAGTCAGTGATCTCCTACACCACTTAGACACACACAAATTTATGGTGCCAGATGAGATCCTCTCAAGGATACTAAGGAAGGCGGTAGAAGTTCTCACTGAGCCACTTCTCATCATTTATCAGCACTCCTGGTTAACGGGGGCGGCCCCATTGGCCAGAGCTTGGCAAATGTGACTTCCATGTACAAGGGCAGGAAGGAACCTGGGAACTGTCAGCCAGACCCTGGTACTGGAGCAAGGCCAAGGAGAGGTTAATTTGAGTGGCATCACGTGACACATGCAGCACACCCAGGGGAATCAGGCCCAGCCAGATGGGTTTATGAAAGGCAGGTCCTGCTTGGCCAACATGATCTCCCTCTGTGACCAGCTGACCAACCGAATGCACAAAGGAAAGGCTGTGAATGTTTTCTGCCTGGACATCAGTCAAGCCTCCAACAATGTTTCCACAGCATTTTCCTGGAGAAACTGCCTGCTCATGGCTTGGACAAGTGCACTCTTCACTGTGTTAAAAACTGTGTGGATGGCCAGGCCCAGAGAGTGGTGAATGAAGAGAAATCCAGATGGTCACCAGTGGGGTTTTCCAGGGCTCAGTAGTGGGGACAGTCTGTTTAATGTCTTTAATAATGATCTGGATGAGGGGAGCTAGCACACCCTCAGCCAGTTTGCAGATGACACCACAATGGGTGAGAATTTGATCTGCTGGAGGGCAGGAAGGCTCTGAAGAGGGATCTGGACAGGCTGGATCCATGGGCTGAGGCCAATGGTGTGAGGTTCAACAAGGTGAAGTTCTAGGTCACAGCTCTTCAGTCACAACAACCCCAGGCTGGGGCAGAGTGGCTGGAAAGCTGCACAGTGGAAAAGGACCTGGGAGTGCTGGTGACAGCAGCTGAACATGAGCCAGGGTGTGCCCAGGTGGCCAAGAAGGCCAATGGCATCCTGGCCTGGATCAGCAATGGTGTGGCCAGCAGGACCAGGGCAGGGATTGTCCCCCTGTACTGGGCACTTGT
>VWZQ01013184.1:3455-23586 GCA_013397015.1 Myiagra hebetior | reverse complement strand
TGAGGTGCTGGAGTGAGTCCAGACAAAGACAGCAGAGCTGGTGAAGGGTCTGGAGCACAAGTCTTATGAGTGACTAAGGGAGTTGGGGATTTTAAGCCAGGAGGAAAGGAGTCGAGAGAGAGAGAGAGAGAGAGAGAGGGAGTGCTTTTAATTCTCTACAACTACCTGAAAGGAGGTTGCAATGAGGTGGGGGCTCAATCTCCTCTCAGAAAACAAGTTGTGCCAGAGGAGATTCAGACTAGACATCAGAAAAAATTTCTTGATGGAAAGTTTAGCAGTCTGCCCAAAGGAGTCACCATTCCTGGAAGTATTTAAAAAATATGTAGATGTAGCACTTCAGGACATAGTTTAATGCTGAACTTGGCAGAGTTGGGTCAAACATTGGATTAGATGTCTTCAGAGGTCTTTTCCAATCTAAGTGATTCTGTGATTCTATGAATGTACCATTTGGCCCTCCAGTTCTTTATCAGCCTATAGTAACATTTTTCTGCAGAAGTTTCCCAGACTGGGTCTACTCTTAACACTCTTCTACTTCCATTACCTGGTACCAGAAAAAGAAACATAACTTTACTTCTGAAGTACCTCAATATTCAGCTAAGATATTCAGATGAGACACCATGGCACAGAATTTAAAAACAAACAAAATTTTGAGACTCAGCCACATGCTTTTGGCATGTGCATTTCTCAGCTTAGTTCAAATATCAAAAAAATTACAAGACCTGGATCCTTACATTTTACAGATGAATATCTATAAAGCATTAGACACACATTGTTTACTTACAATTCACAATAAATACAGGAAAACTTTGTGCTGAAAGTAAATTCAAACCCAGGGACTTAAGTAATCAAGTGTTTTAAATCACTCTGATTAATCACTAGAATATTTTAAAGGATCTGGTTTCAGCATGTTTTGCACAGAAAATGTCTTTTAGTCAAACTAACTTCTCTCCTTCTCTCTGGTCTATGTGTAATTCATGAACCTTTAAACATTATGGGATTATAGAGAGCTAAGCTGACATTTTTACTTTCACTTAGCAGCCTGAATAATTGGTACACTCGAAGAATTTTAAATACTAAAGTAATCATTGCTTTGAATTCATCTTGTGATGTCATAGCAGCTGACGATTGACATAATAAATTTCAAGAATATGAAAGCTTGAGAAGAATGTTAGACATATCTTATGCTTAATACATAACAATTAAATGATCTATAACTAGAAGTATATTCTGATGTTAACTTTAATGAAATGCTTTTTAAATGTATAATGTATTGTTATTGGCTTTCCACTTCTGGGCAAGAAGAGAATTCATTAAATTTTTTAGTGTGTTTTTCTCAGAATCAGAAAGAAATGTATAGAAAAAATTCAAATTTACTTAATATTTTGAATAAAATTGGAAGTTCCATGATGAAAATTATAAATTTGACTTTCAGGGTTGGAAACTGTGTCAAGTTGCTCCGAAAGCCAGTCATAACCAAATAACAAACAACTGCAGATTGTGTCAACTTCAGTTTAACATGAAAACTCAGTTGGCAATTATTTCCTAAGAGATTTGGAGTGGAGGACATATAGCCTCCGAATAATCAGCCTGTGGTGCAGATCCTGATCCCACAGTTCAGAAAAGTCCACAAGGCCATGCAGCCTGCCTTGAAGGTGTAGATCAGATCTATCACAAGGTAAACAATTTCTGGAATAAACTTTCACAATTTAGAGTACTACAATCACTTCTCTCCTAAGGGAGACTTCCTCTGTTAATGGAATTTGAACAGATTTAATACCTACGTTCAACAGATATTGAATAGAAGGAGAAGTCATCCATGAAAACAGAAGACCAAAAGTTGAATATTGTCTTTGGTTCTTCCTAAATAACCTGGGAAATGTTGCTGCCAGTTGAAGACACATCAGCAAGATAGGAATTAAGGGCAAAGGTAATATTTTAGCTTAGAGTTAAATTTTTCCTCTATTAGCTTGTATGGGACTATGTTTTTAGTGTTGAAAATAGTGTTGAACATATTGGGATGATTTTGCTGTTACTAAGCATCTCTTAGACACAGTCAAGGCCTTCTGCTCCTCATCCCTTCCTACCAGTGAGTAGGATAGGGATGCCTCAGATCTTGGCAGGGACCACAGTTGGGATAGCTGACCTCAGCTGGCCACAGGGATATTGTAGATCCTGAGACTTCATGCTTGGTGTGTAAAGCTGAGGGAAGGTGGAGAAAGGATGGGATGTTCAGAGGGATAAGTTAGTCTTCCCAAGCCACTGTTGCATGTGATGAAACCCTGCTGTCCTGGGGATGGCTGACACCTTCCTGCCCATGGGAAGCAGTGAATGAATCCCT
This sequence comes from Myiagra hebetior, assembly GCA_013397015.1. NCBI lineage: Eukaryota > Metazoa > Chordata > Aves > Passeriformes > Monarchidae > Myiagra > Myiagra hebetior. The sequence goes on along the minus strand of VWZQ01013184.1, from coordinate 21,248 downwards.
TGCTTTGCTCTGCATGTGTTCATAGCTTTTCCTTTCCCTACTAAAGTGTCTGTATCTCAACCTTTGAGTTTTCTCAGATTTGCTCTTCTGATTCTCTTCCCCATCTGCTGTAGGGGAATGTGTGAGTGGCTGGGTGATGTCAGCTTGGGTTAAACCATGACACCCAGAAATCATGCTGCACTTCACACATACCAAGACACTTATTGAATACCAACACACTGGGATAGGAGGAAAGAAGCCCCATTGTCCTTCTGAAAAAAATCTTGATTATTTTAAGAAAAAGAAAGGAGCTTAAAAAAGGAGTAAGAGAAGTTGCTTTTCCCAGCCACAAGCCGCACAGAGATAGTGTTTGGAGGTAAAAATAGTAATTAAGATGCTTCTTTTGGACTGATTCCCATCTGCTGATGCCAGTCAGTGTTCTCTCCTAGTCATGTAGATGAATGTCAGAAACAGTAACAGGGAGAGGTTTCATTTGGCTAGGAAATTTTTTGAAAGGAAGGCAGAAATGAGGATGGACTGCTTTGACTTAGTAGTATTTCCCTAAAAGAGGGTCCATAGCTCATAAAATCTCAGAAGATTTTCTTTCACCTCCAAATTCAGATACATTCTTGATCTTTCTATTGAGAGTTCATTTCTCCTCTCCAGCTTTTGTGGGTTTGTATGGAAGGGTTGAAATTCTATGCGGTTACAAAGAATGTAAAAGTTTAGTGGTAAAATGCTTAGGATTGTAATGCCAAAAACGTTTTCAAGAATGGAATGCAACTAAGAGATCACTGAGAATAAAAACAGGAACAGTAGAAGTTGGTAATATCTGATAACTGTTTCAATATAAACGTCGCTGAAAACAGAATATGAATAATATGAAATTCTCTTTTATAATATAGTAATAAAGAAATTCTGTTTTTATTAGAGTAGCACCAAATATTCACAAGGAAGACTGAAACACTCTTTCTTTGAACACACTGTAATCACTGACCACAGAAAGGATTTTCTTGGAATAGAGTATGCTCTAACTCAGAGGCAATATCCTTTACTAATTAATTTATAATATATGTAAGGACAAAGCAAAATCAATCAGTTAAGATTTTGAAGCCATACCACAGTAAGCAGTGTAATTGTTGATTGTCTTCAGTTTGATAATGGATTACATAGGAAAAAGACCTGGGAAATACATATGACCACACAACTGCCAAGCAATGGTCATGATACAAGCATGATTAAGCTGCAGTTCCACATAAATCATGGCAGGGACAAAATCTCCCATGATAGCAGTCTATAAACAAGACAAGTTCTCTACTGCAGAAGGAAAGGTTTTACTTTTCTAAAATGAGTGAGCAAAGATTTCCATATGAATAATTACAACAAGGCTGACTGGAGTTTATGCAAAATAAATCACTCAAAAATGCCTGTCACCTCATCAGATGAAAGGCAATATGAAAATGGAATTAGTCATAAATACAATTCTATCACAGCATCTAAGAACAAAAGTTCTGAATTATTTTTAATGTCAAATTGTTTGGTTGACTGTTTTAATTGCTAAGGAACTCAAGAGATGTGGAAGTTGGCTTCTGCAGAAGGAATAGGATGCTAATTCGTTAACTACAACAGCAAATTAATGTGTTGTTCCACAAGTTTCACTTGTAGCCGAAATGGCCTCTATTAAATTTTTCTATATTGCCATCAGTATATTCTTTCATCCTATAAGTGGAGAAACAATTAAAGAATAGATTGAAAGGGACATATTTATCTCCTGTCATCGCTGATGCTTAAAACTATAGAAATATTAAAATATTGTTGGAAGTCCTCTGTTACTAGAGAAAGAGAAGGGTATTACTTATTATTTTTTTCATTATTTTTTCATTATTTTAAGTGTATGAAATGGCATTAGAAATACGTTCAAATGCAAAAATGTATATTACAATTTAAAAGTTTGAAAGTCGTCATTTTCAAGCTATAATGTCAACTCTTGCAGCTAGAATTTTCTTTAAAAATTAAGGGATAATGAAAATTATTTCCTGCTAATTGTTCAGTTATCTCATTCTTTCTATTTAAAATATTTTTTTTATTTTAACCATCTGTCAAGATAGTTGCAAAGTCTTAGAGGATGTATCTTTATGTCTACTTTAAATAAACGCAAATTCTGAGATACAGAACCCAAAAGTTACTGATATCTATACCTTTCAATTAAAACAGAAACAGAGGAATAAACTTCAAAATGTTTTCCAAACATGTTAAAAATTACTTTAGTATTTTATCTGGATATTGGCCTGTTGAAATAACACTTTCAGGGTGAGTGCTTAGGCATTTCTCACAGATGAATATGGCATCTCTCTCAGTAAAAAAGGGTTTTTTTATGACACAGTCTTAAAATTAGAATAGTCTGATCTGGTGTGTGATTAAATTTATAACATAATGCATTTTGCTGAAGGATAAATTATTGATGACACTATCCTTAGTCATAAATGTAAATCTATTCCAAAAAATATATCACAGCAAAGCTGAAAAAGGGAATGAAAGTTCAGTTTTATTTATTGCCTCTCATATACTTTCGAATTATTTTCCATCAAACAAATTACTGAAGACCAATACTGCTTCTTCATCTAAAAGAATCCAGACTTTCCAGAAAAGAGTAATATTAGTAAAGACTTGAAACATGACAAAAACCTGGATGCAGATTGAGGAACATAACGTATTGTTAAGAGGAATTTAAGAGGAATATAAAGTATTATTAAATTCCATGGGCTGTTTGACCTTGCTTCCACCAATGAGTACGATGTGAATAGGTGGTATGATGCCTTGTCATGCTGCAGTTCCCAAAGTGTTTCAAAATTTACAGAGTATGTTAGGTACACTTCAGATACTACTATATAAATAAAGTAGGTATTTTCCCTTTAGCAGACATATTAGGATTGTTCAGAGAGACCTGCTGAATACCAATTTAGTTGTGAATTCCCATACAAATTTAGTTTTAATACAAAATGCAAATAGTTTCATTAACTCTTTCTGGGGAAAAAAAAATCCCCAAACAACAACTTACTTATATAGAATCAACTCAGTGCAATTTAAAATGCCATGCTGTGGTATCTCATTGCTGGACTATACATTCAAAAATGGTAGAAATTTACTTTTAGAGTAGAAATACACGAAGTTTTGTTAGCATGCCATTTAAAATATTGTGTCTGTGTCATCCTTCTGATGAAAGACTGAGGGCTGCTCTGCATTTTTCTATCTCCCATTCACTGTCTGCATGAAAAATAATTGAAATATAATTATTATAATTCATAATAATTAGATTTTATAAACAAGTTAATTAATTGATTTGTTTTTTGGAGTCAGCATGAGCAGCAATCTTGCCTACTGCCCCATGAGCTGTATATTTATTTTTTTGCTGCCTTTTGTAAAAATGTAATGACAAAGTAGCAACCTTACTCCAGTATGAGTTATTTGCAGTTTTGCTGCAAAATAACAAGGGCTTGCAACAAAGCAATACAAACACAGCATGAGATTTTATGAGTGCTGAATCTTGATGGAGGAAGATAAACAAGTCGTGAAAAATGTCCCAAAGGACTGAATGTTTTTCAGTGGGCTTTTTCCCAAATGTGGAATGAAATCCTAAAGCATTTGTTTCTAAAATCTCTGCTATAAACTCTCCCTTCCCTATAATCTCGTCAGCTCTGGGGCAACAGAATCTCTAAGGTCAGCCTTTCTGTTAACTACAACGCTTATATTTCTCCTCTATTTCTTGGCAGTAGAAAGGAATGGATGATTTATTTTTAGTGAGTTGCTCAACCCAGCACAAGGAACTCGGTAAGTGACTCTTTTTTTTTTTTTTTTAACTGTCAGGATTGCCAGCAATAGCACTGCTCACAGTAGTATTAACTGCATCTATAAACCCCAACACCGCTTCTCTTGGCTCAGACGCAGTCGTATGTTCTTCAAAATTTCTTTCTGATATTTCAGGCTCTCTTTTCCACAACATGATGAGTAATGTGTGAGATAAACTGGCATGTGTTATGAGCTCAGCACAGCATGCATGGGTGAATTAGTTGCATTATCAGTATAAACGACAAAAAAGTTTTCTGACCCATAACATATGTTTGGGTGAGAGGAGAAAGATGCAAGAGAGAGCAGTAATGACATGATACGGCTACTCCATCTTAAAACAGATGTTTCTTTTAATCAAACAAGAATAGTAACAACAAAAACAATAATTTGTTTACAGTTCACTATTCTTTCCTTAAAAAAAAAATATAGTTTCTTTGGGAAATTAAAACATTTTAAAGGAGTGTCTCTTTTGTTCCCAGACTGAGCAATTTAAATTTTCACTCTACCTTACGTGGAATTTACTTGCTTAAATATGCCCAGAATTGACTGAAGAATTGATACTACAGTAGTCATATCAGAAGTGTCTCTTTCCACAAATAAATCTTCAAACACAAAATAAAAATCTATAAAATCAAAAACTATATTAAAGCAGAACACAGAGAATTATGTACTGTTTGCTTTAAGTGACGTTATAGTAGGGATGCCATTAAAAAGTTTTGTGAACATACAGATGATTTTTAACACTCAGTTGCCTAAAATAGTAGTCCATAAAAAGGAAATAGAAAGTAAGCTTTGTTGTCTATGGAAATCACTCTTTAAAAGGTTCTTTCAATTACAATATATCGAAGCATGTCTGCAAATGCTGACTGCAGTACTAAGTTCATTTTACAGCCAAGACATGAAAGCTGGAAGTGTAGATCCCAGGCAGATGAGAATGACAACACCATTTGTTAAATCATCAGGAAGGCACCTTTGTGCTCTCTTTCTTTCTGTCTTGCACATTTCAGGAAGTTATACATAAGCAGTTCAAAAATTCTTTCATTATCATTCCTCCAACCTCCTCAAAACAGTCTTTCACTCCATTCCCCTAATGGGACATGATGGAAATCAAACTCCCGTTCCCCTGGGCTACCCTGGATGTGGGGCTGCTGGCTGGGAGACATGCCACCTCCCTCTGCATGTGGGGTGGGTCCTAGCCCACAGGAGCCTCTCCATCCAGAAGGGGTAGCTGCTTCAGATGGATGTGCAACACCCAGTTCCCCCACCCTCCCTCTGTTCCTCTGCTCTGCCCTCGTGCCATCCCAGGTTTTCTGCTTGAGCCAAGAGTCACTTGTAATGGGTTCTTCTCTTCAGGGTCCTGCATGCTTAGACCTCGGCAGCTCTTTTCTACACTCTAGTAATAATGAGTGCACAAGCAGAGGTGTCCTCTCGGATTTGCTGTTGTGACAAGAGGTCTCTGAAAGCAGCACCCTGTGCCCAGTGGGAGCCCACTGGCTCCAGTGCTGTGGGTCCCACTTGTCCCACTGGTGGAGATACAGCTGTGGCACCAAGGCAGGTAGAGGCTGTGCACCGAGTGAGGCACTGTGAAAGGTAGGGAAGGTGATGTTTCACTGGGGTCAGAGCTTCCAGCGAGAGGTTCTTGGAGTTGCTTGCTATTGGCAGAGATTTGCTGAGTCCACACAGGACTCCTGACATTTCCTCATTTCCTCCCAACAAGTCTGAGGTTCAAGTAAATAAATAAACTATAAATGACAAGGAGAAAGGCCAGGAGAGGGTTCCCGCTGGCATCATGCAAATCCATAATGCTTTTGACTCCAGATATATGCCATTTATATTAACAAATTAAAACACAAAGTCACTTTTGTGCAAAAAATTACTAAAGAGCTGCTCTGTCAGAAAATTATTCACAAAACCATCATTGTTTATATTATATCCTTTCTTTACATATTTACAGCATAAGCTTAGCAAAGTGATTCCTGTGTAAGGTAAAAAGAGGATTTTTCAATTATTTTTATGGCACCAATAAAAGGTAAAAAGGAAGGTACATACCTGTCATCAGATAAAACTCCATCACCTCCCAGTCTCATTGAACAGCAAGGCAATCTATTCACACATTAATTATTTATATTGAAAGACTCCATCATGTACAAACAAATGCTTTGTACTAAAGTAGGAAGAAAAATGTTATTTATATTTTGGCATCACAATAACTTGCCTATCTCCGCTATTACTGACACAAGGAGTGCAAACAAACTTCAGCTGGTAGAGCTAAATGCTGGACAAGGTCTAATTCTGACACAGCAGGCTAATCAGCTTCAACCTTCTGTTCAGTAAAATAGCTTTCTGGTTACCTGGACAGTAAAAGTCAGTAATACACATGCCACAAACTTAGGTCATTCATTTTGATATTCAGTTCAGTTCAATATCCCCATATAGTCACGTTGTTTAAATGCGTGCTGTGCTCCTACATCAAAGAATTATAAAATCAGACTTTTAGCATCCATTTCACCTTTCGTGAAGTACTCCATTATCTGGGTATTCCTGTTGAAAACATAAGCCATGATACAGCAACTTCCTATTTAAATTTCTGTTGTCAGACTTCAGAGTCAACACCCACAAAAAAAAAGTGGAGACTTAATTAATGCAGTTCATATATCAACTTCTGCTTTCAGATTTGAGGTCTCAAATGCAGGTTTTTCGTGACTGAACTATTCCTGTGGGCTCCCATGTGGACAAGAGTTCACCCTCTGTTTTTGTTTCAGGCATGGTGATAAGCAATAGACAGTTTAGGTAACCTGCCATTTGCAGTCTTGATCTAAGTGGAGCCCGATTCTTCCTCTGGAGCTTTAGTGCTTATTTACATTAAGGTACTTTTCGTGAAAAAGAATATCTTTCTTAGGGCAAATATGTTTAATGTTTACTGCATTTATTACATAGTAACTATTCTCCTTAAAAAAATATTTACCTCAATCTGAAAGCCTTCCTCATTTTAAAATAACACTAAGCTAGTTTACATAGAGACTTTACAATCACATTATTTTTCAATAACTTATTTTCATTGATCGGTCTAACAGTTTGACATGTTATTTATGGGCTACTGTGATGAATCACATCCGTTTCCAAGGTAAAGTAAGCAAATTCTCTGTTTATAGGATTAAAGTTGAAGGTCAGACTTTGATTATATTTTCTGTTCTACTACAGCAATATAAAGCAAGGCCTTTAGACTTCAGAATTGGCAACCAGTCATATGAGATGCTTTTATACTTAAAAATTGACCACAAATTTTGATTAAATCATAATTAACATCTGAGAGGCAGGAAACCTAGCAGATAACTGCAATAGACTCTGAGATTAATTTACTTTGTGTTTTGAATATGTATTTTAATTTTTTTTTACCTTGCAAAGAGGATTTATTTATTTTTAATCTTTTTTAAGAGAAGGGTTTATATCTACTGGAGTGTGAGAGCTGGGAAAACACTAACCTTCAATGCTTATGGTGTCTTGTGGTATTTATCTAACTCACTGGCCCACTGCTGTTGAACTTCTACCAGTGTATATTTATCAGTTAGCCACTGGCAGGTGCAAGTGAAATTTCCCTTGTCCAGAAACATAATGTATAAACAACATTTAACCCCCCTTTTTAGCAACACATTATTAAAGTCTGAGCTGGGGTCTCAGAGCTGCTGAAGCTCTGGCAACCTTAAATTGTAAAGGATGTTTATGTGCAATGCAATAATTCATTACCCACGTACCCACGACTCCAGCCAAAAACAATGCCCAGCATGCTTATACAGCCAAAGGGAGAGGGCATAGACAATGGAAAAATTTGCATTAAAAGATAAACACGTGCCGATGAGAATCACATCCAAAACCTCCCTAATAAATTATTCAACAAAGGAAGCTTGAAAGGGAAGGTTATGAAGTACGTGCTTTCAGTGAGCTGCAGAAATGTTGCTTGGGAGGCTTCTTGTGATACAACACGAGTATTGTTGCCTTTAGATTAGAGGTACTGACCTTGCTTCATCACCCAGCTTTATAAACCTGTCTTTACACTGCATGTCTTTTTTGTCTTGGAAGGATTTATGTCGAATCATTTGTTACTGCGTAAGTTGTTGTGCCAAGACTTTGCAAATCCTGGCTTGTGACTGCAGCTATTCTTTTAGGTCAGGATTAGGGAATATTATTGATGCATCCAGTAGAAACAGATAGGATTCTCCTTTCAAACTAGAACTCTTCTTTAGAGAGAATGATGTCTTCTTTAGAGAGAATCATGTCTGAATCATGATTAAAGATTATTACACAGGCAGGTTTTCTATGGGCAGACTGTCCTCTTTAAGCAAGGGGAAGAGGAACTGAGTCACACAGGAGCATCCCCATCCACAGGACTTTCTGGTGCTAGGTCTGTCCAGGCACCAGAACCAAAAGTGAACTGTTAGAGCTTAGGAAGAATAAGTTAGTGAAGAAAACCAGAAACATAAACCATGCTGTGGCACCATGAGGAAGGAGGCTGTGTGAAAATTGCTGTCTATTACTATTGTTGGCATAAATCTAGAGATCTCTCTAGTCCTCCTTCTGGAATCCATGTTGGCCCTTTTTAGCTCTCCTGGTACATTCCAATGGATGAAAAGGATTGAATTGACAAAGTAGACTGAGCTACCTCCTGGGTGTAGTAGCTTTAACTGTATCAAAGTAGGGATGAAGATGAGCTGAAAACATACTAGAAAAACCTGTCAGAGGTGACTGCCTTTAGGAGGTCAAGACTGGATGCAGAGCTCTCACAGCGTCCCAGAGAGCTGATTAGTGACACAGTTCTTCATAGCTTTGGAGATCCAAAGTGTGTCTGTGAGATCAGATCTGGGCTCGAGTGAAAGGAGCTGCATAAACACTCCAGTCCAGGAAAAACCTCAGAAAGCACAAACTCTGGAACCATTTATCTCAGAGACACAATTTGTGCCCCCATGCCCACAAATTGCTATATACCCCCATACTAAAGAGCTAGATGAAATGGAAAATTAACCAAAAATACAGAATGAAGGTTAAACCTGTTTCCTTCCCTATTCATTTGGAGGCTTAGAAAGGGGCAAATTTACACCCCATAGTGAAGCCAAAAGTGAGGGTTTTGATTAGGGAGCAACTGAACCCCACACAGCTCTTAAAAACTACCGTGTAAATGCCTCCTACCATCAGCTATGCACTAGTTTAGCAAGGCTTGACCCAGAGTTTATGCAGCTTGAACAAGATGCAAAGTGGAGCCCCTGTGCCTTTTTGTTCTCAGGGAGAGATATGGATGTCACACACAGCTTTGTCCTAACTGAAGAAAATTTTACATTCTCTTCAGCAGTTCAGTTACTATCTCCAAGCTTCTGCACCCCCACCAATTAAATGATTTTCCATCTTTAGCACTAAAGAATTTGTCTTGTAAAATAGGTCTTCAGCTTTGAAGTTTAGTGCAATTAAAATCAAATACTGCTAATTAGGAATGCAGTGCATCAGTTAGTATTCAAATGGATTCTGTTAATGATTTAGGACTACTTTCATGAGCAAGAATTTTCAGGACTGGACTCCATATTCATTAAGGGAGAGCCTGTTTTATTCCTACGTTGCAAACATCAGATGGATCACAACAGGATCCTTACACAGCATAAAGGTGAGCAAATATATAAGGACTTATAGGATCAGAATCCTCCCAAACACATTGCTTGTACTTCACTGATTTCTACTAACAAGGATTAAGCTGTTTTCTTGTGTGCTGTGACTTTTGACAACAATAAAATGTTCCGTATTTCCATATGACACAGCCAGGTCCAGATGTGCTATTTTGGTTTGAGATGGTTAAACTTTTTTTTGTTACTATGGAGATTATCTACTGAATGGTTTACTTACCGCCTCAAAGCTGTCATCGCGTACTGTTTAATTTATAGAGCTGGTCCAAATCTCTGTGGAAAAAAAAGTCACCAATATTTCTCACAACTTTCTTTGATTTATTTTTCAGTGTCAACCAAGACATAACATTTATTATGATTCACCTTAGCATGATGACATTTCATTATTCTTACTGAAGAAGATGTTCCTGAAAAAAAGAGATCAAAATCTCCTTAGCCTCCTGGATATCACATAATAAATGAGGGGGTCTGTTTTTCCTCAGTGCCTCAATAAGAAGAAGTGTTTATGTTTCAGGACCAAGCTCCCACAGAATATTTACAAAATTTGTTGCGAGGTGTTGAGACATAAACCTGAAGTTCAAAACCTACATCAAATGCAAATGAAGACCTATAAAATATAGTGTAGAACAAAAAGTCAGAAGAAAAAATTGTAAATGTTTTTAATAATTACTGAAATCCTTAAGTGTCTTCCCCATAAATAACATAAAATTCGTTTTATCAAATGGACTTTTGTATTAACATCCTAAATATTATAAATTAATTAAATTGCAGTGTGCTAAAATAAAAAAGCCAAACTTTCTAGAGTTGCTATAGATAACCAGCCAAAGCCCATTACACTCTTCCTTGAGCAAGCAAGAAAGAGAGACTTAAAATAACATCTGCCTTACATAAGAAATTGTTATCAGAAGCTAAAACCCTAAACTGAAAGTTACTTTGAATTTCATTATGGTAAATGAATATGAATTTATTTTATTACAGGGAAAAATGTCTTCCAGAAATCTCACAGAAAACAACCCAGAGTAGGACATGATTAAAAATAAGAATAGCCAGATGATCTTGACTATAGGTCCTTAGAAAACAGCATCATCTTCATGATTTCATAATAACACTTGTTTTACCTCATTCCATGATCTATCAGGCATACTAGCATTTTATTGCTTCTGGAAAGATTAAGAAAAGTGTCCTGATATATATAACTGATATTTGACAAAGTATGCATATTTACTTTTCTGTGTATTTTTGTATATTAGCATTAAGAAATTGATATTTAAATTTGTACTGAAACAGAATAAATTCCATCTTATATTAAGCACTGTATGCAGAAGGAAGCAGAATCTTGGAGGCATTTCTATTCTGGGTCTCAGATCTCTTCTCAAGTCACACAAAGGCAGATGTCACAGGGGTCATATAAAGGTCTCTACTCTGATATGAGCTTTAAGGACAGCCTCTGTGGGAACACACATGTTGAAATGTTGTGTGCTTCAAAAATGTCTAGCCTAGCTTGAATGCTAGGACGCAAGCAGTTACACAATATTAAGGTCTTATAAAATAATTTGTGGTGGCTGAGGAGATGTATTCTACAAAACAAACATTTCATTTCTGCAATCACGTTCTTGTGTCAGTGTGAGGTGTCACTGCATCACACAGTTCAGAAGCATAAAGCTGTTCGGTTTCCTCACCTGTATGTTTTCTTAGTCAACCCAACATCTGAAAATGTCCTTCCCTTGATTCTATCCAGAGTCATACTCCTCTCTCACTTTTCCGCTTGAACATGGAATGTCAAATGACTACTTATTCTCCTGGATTTTAGACTAGGACCATGGATCTTGCTAGTTATGTCTTCACAGTGCTGGCTATTCAGACTTTGTGCAGCACAACTACTGTCATAAATTTAGGGTATTTTTTCACTAGGTGATTTTTAGCCATGCTATTCCCTCTTCCAGCTGCCAGTGCATTACACAAACACACAGGTCAGCACAGAGCAGAGTAGAGGATCAAGGGCAGGAATAAAAGGCTGGAAGAGGGGCAAGAAGTTTTCATGCCAGCAGCAGCTTCAGTTTGCATCCTATTACAGGCTCACTCAATCTTGCTCGAACAGTCCTTTGCTCAGGTCTATATATCTCCAGCTGTGGCTTCTATTGTCTCCAGCCATTTCGTAACTCGACACTTAATTGTGCCTTTCATTTCACCAGAAGGGAAGACTTTTAACACATCTGTGGGTTTTAACATGTTCTGCAGTTTGCCCACAGTTCAAAGGTTCACGAGGCGTCTATCTTAATCACTGCTAGGGCAGCAATGGGAAAGCTCTACAGTGAATAGAGAAGTTGTTTTTAATTAAAGAAATAAGTATTTCATTTTCTCAGCCAATCTGAAGGTTATCGGGAGATGACAGTGAACACGTCCCACTTCTGCTTTGTAAGCCAAGGTTGGAGTCACAAAATGGAACCTGTGCATGCTCCACACCAGGACTGCAAAGATAGGAACAGGGAAGCCTTGGAAACATTGGGTATCTGGGGTAGATAGTAGGTGATAGGTCAGTCTTGTAGCACAAATTAATTAGGAGTGTTAGGAGGACTTTTTTCTTCCAGGAAGAGAAAAAGCCAAAGAGCATCTGAAGGCTACCTTTAGAGCTTGGAAGCAAAGAAACTGAAACTAGTCAAGGAGTTAAAACTGTGGAGCATGATGGCAAAAGGAAGAAGTGAGGACTGTGTGAAGGCAGGTGGTAGAAGCACTGGTGTGTGGGTGACACTGGAAACCCTCCTCACAACCAGGGGCGGCTCCACCAAGCAGCCAAGCTCTGCAGTACTGAGGCCAAGGGGCTCCCCCTGCTCAGTGTCACCACTCCTGCTGCAGGGCTGACTCCCTTTCTGAGCTCTCTGGCTCTCTGCACACATATCTCCACACCTGACTCCCTTGTGCAGTACAGATTGGCCCTAAGACTCTTTTACATCACTCTGGGAATGAAATACAAATAAATCCAGATTAAGGTTTTTTCCTACAGACAGTGTGGGATAAAGATTTACTTTCCCCGATATGCACACATTCACGCACCACATATGCACACACCAGTTTGAGTTATCCTGTTTTTACAGATTCAAGGCCAGCCTTACACAAGTTACCCAGTTGTAAGCATATATGCCTCATCATTCTGTATCTGATCAACACTGCATGCAATTTGTCCTGTCATTTATGAATTGGCCCACAAATGTTATTAGCATCAGGTTAGTATTTTTTAATTCCACATTTGTCCAAAAATCTTTGGCAACAGCATAAATCGTTCCCAAAGCTTAATGCTAATCTCCTGAATTTTGAAAGCACAACAGGCAAAGCCAACCCCTGAATACATCTGAGACACAAGTATTCAAGACACAAACATTTGCAGGGAATAAAAAACAAAGCCCTGCTATTTCTATAGTCAAATAATAGCAATAGTGCTGAACAGAGAACAATTTTAGCGAACAAAAATGTAGTGAGATTAAAAATATACCTGATTAAATGGGACTTTTTGTTTTGCCAAATACCTGAGTTTTTGTTAGAAACAGATAATTCCCTTCAATTGTGTTGGTCAAAATTTGTGGGAATGAAACCAAAAGAAAGTGTAGGACATGATTGTTTGCAATGTTTTTGCAGTGGCCAAGCAGTTACTTATATGCAGTGCTGCCACAATGGAGACTTGGTTTCTATTTGCTGATTAATGAATTCCAAACTAGGGGAGGCATGGGAAACTTGCAATGATCTCACTTGGGTGCCCCTCATTCTCCTGCCAAAACTCAGGAATACCTTAAACACAATTTGTTTTTAAAAACAAGTTCTTCCTTTTAGCACAGCTCATGATGTTCCAAATAAATGGCTGTGTCCTACTGCGAAGTATGATGTCACAACCCATAGTCATCCTTTCCCCATTTAGACACATGGTGAAATTAAAATTCCATTTAGAACAGTGTACACAAAACCAGACTTATTTCCAGAATTACACTGCAAAAATTAAGAGTTTAATTGCTTGGCAAAGCAAGCTTCTCACTCTTTTTCTTTATTTGTCTTTTCAGTTGATGAAGATACAATCTCCTGCAAGCTTTCAAAATAATATATCCAAACAGTGAAACCAGGATCCAGGAAACAGAACTGAAAGGGACAGAATCATCCCTGGTGACAAGTAATAGTAAAGAGGTAAAAGGAGTTCAGACAAGACAGGAAAGTTCGTATTTTTAGCTAATATGACTATCACAAAGCGTTGATACACCTTTTCACTTGGTAAATAATAAAAATCTTGTCATTCATAGTGTTTCACATGGCCTGCCTAATAAAAGATGGAAAAACACTGCCTAGCATCCCAGACAACTCCTCTAAGCTCAGAGCTGTCCTCCACTTGCACCATGCCAGCATCTGTGAGACATGCCCATTCACTCCCTGATGTTAACAGGAATATGAATCCCAGTCCAGCCCTCTTCTCACCTCTGTGGGTGGCACAAAATGTACTAATTCCTAAGCACCACTGATCCCAGGCTCAAGCATTTTGGCAGCAGCTGAACAGCCCATGTCATAAATTATCCCTTTGCAATGGCTGGTGAAATTGGGCTTGATTCTCACATCACTTACAGAGCAGGCTTGAACCAGTAGAACTGCATGGATTTTTACTGGGGTATATTTGATTCACTCCAGTGTAAACAAGAAGCAGCTTTACTCAGTTACTTTCCAAGTTAGGGGGTTCTCCATCAGAACAATATGGGTAAGGGTGCACCAGCTGCCTGACAGTGCCTTGCCCACAGCAATGCTAAACACTGCCTCTGTCATCTGCTTTGTATTCTTCCCAAGTCTTCAAATCATATTTTGAAAAGGATACAGAAAAGTACCATTAAGAGCCAATCCCCATCAGCTGGTCAGTCCCATTCTAACACACTCCTGTCATGACTACCAACACATTACACCATGTGGAGTATAAAGACAGCGAGCGCTGTTGAGGTTTACCTGGTTGGTTTATAGGCAATCAAATGTAGATGTCGAAAATACCCCTCCATCTTGGTCCTTCACTCTTCCCTCTCAGCACTGGTAGAGTTACTAACGTGATATGTTGGCACAATCAGCTGTTTAAGCAATATTTGCTGAGAAACAGTTCAAAGGACATACGTGGTGTGCCTGTGTGTGCATGCGTTGATGCACAGGTGAGACTGAAATATGATCCTGCAGAGGAAAGAATGTGGACCACCTCACTTCTTCAATCTGTACTCTTCCTTCTGTGTGTTGAGACATTCTTAGGTCTCCCAGTCCCTTTGTTCCTTGGTATAGTTGGCCATAGTAACATGGGGAATACAAAAATATTTAAGGGACAAGAGGGAATGGTGTGACAAAGAATTACATCTTCCAAAGAACTACTGGAAAATATTGCTTGGTAAAAGAAAAATATGTCAAGTTTCCTTTCCTTCTTTCTAATCCATATTTTTCATCATACCCTTTTTTCCTGTAAGACATACTTTTTCTCTCTGGCTCTTCTCTTAAATTTCTCGATATTTTTTCCTAAGCTTTACCTCAGACGTATCTAATCTGTGAAGTTTTAGCGAATACTACTGCACTTAAAGTTCAGGTGCAGTGGTGCTCTTAGCACGAGAATCACAAGCAAACAAACCAAAAAAGGAGGTAGGGTTTCTGGCTTACAAAAGAAAAACCAAGCAGAGACCAGCATTCTGGTTCCAGGTTTGAATAGTGTATGGCCCACCAGGGTTTGGCCTCTGACATAATCAGCATGAACAGCTGTAATAATATCCAAAAGACAATCTGCCAATTAATTATTCTCTAAAAGCCGCTCTGCTTGTCCATAGCTACTCTGGAATTTGGGTAGTGTATGGTGCTGGTCTTCAGCTAATAGGAGCAAAAAGACCTCTTCTTTCACAATGAGAAAATTCATCTAAGTAGAGGATCCTCTAGTCTGGTTTGGTCCTATCTGCAGACAATTGCATCTAGATATGCTCTGTGTTGGTAACTTAAAATTACCTTTATAGAGTAGTGGTTTCTGCTCTTGATATTTTGATATTCAATATCATATTCATTTTCTCAGCCCCAGAGTTCCCAGTACAAGGCATGTGCCATTCTGAAGTGTCAGAGATGTAAGGAGGAATTTGAGCACTTCACTGATGACACAAAAGAGCTTTAAAATAGGTATTATTCCACATCAGAGTGGGTGCGTTTTGGAATCCACTGCATGCTTATATGGAATGTCTTAGATATATTTTCAAAGGCTGCAGTATATAAATAAAACTTACTAAAAATAATGGAAAATACTAGAAAAAAAATGCTTGCTGCCCACTGCAGGGTAAAATCCAGCATTGTATTGAATAGTAGATATATACGTTTTCACCATTCTCCTTCTATAAACTGAATCTGTTACAAAATTATTTAATTTCAATATTTTACTTTAAGTACGCATTAAAATTTAGAAATATATATGGTTAAAAAATTCCAATGAAAAATTAAGAAACAGTAAAATAGAGGAAATTGATTTAGGGCACCTCATGTTAATCTATAAACATAATTCATATCAAGTGTGGGGATCCAGAAAACAGGATTCTAGATATTGATCATCTTCCTCAGTACAGAAGCACAAATTTGTGCTAAAATTCTCTAGTGTTTTGAACTGCACGTGCACATAGTGCAGAGACGATATGATCCCCAAACTGTCGCTGTCTCCTACTGGCCAGGCTCTGAATATATCTAACATCCACCTAGTGCAAAACCCTCTGTTTCAGAACAAAGAATGACCTGGATGACGTGAGCTATTTGTTTCTTTAAGAACGTCAGAGAGTTAGTAAGAAACTAGTAACTTAAGAGTATATCACTTGAAAGAAACACAACTATTCAATCAACAGAAATACAAGAACAAAATGAACATAGGGCCTGAGGGTAGGATAGAATTTGTTCTTCTAAGAATATTTGGATTCGTAGGTTAAGTTCATGAACTTTTGTTCTGAAAATAATTGCTGAAGATTGTGAAAAATAAGGATTGTTAGGAACTGGGGAATATTTCTCATAAACTGCTTGTTTTCTTGTTTAAATGACAAAGGTTCAGAGATGAATGTGTGGCAAGCCACGACTTTATACAGTCCTTGTTATATACCTACTTCAATGGTGATATCTCTTAATTCTTACATCAGGGCTTTGCCTCAACTATATCTAATTAAGAAGCTGATGAAGACTCTTGGGTAACTGATGGATTGTTACCATTAAAATTTGGGATTTTAAAATTTAAAACAGCTTTGGGTGCCTGATGTGTAGATAGGAAAAATGAGTAAAATTTGCTCACCTGGGCAAGAAATGTTTATAAGAAGAAAGGTTTTAATGTCCATTCAAGAATCTCCCAAGCAATCAAACAAAAACGTAACCCACCAGTGTAGTTTCTCAGAGGTGGATATTATACTGATGCGCTACAAATCATGAAACCGCTGCACAATACTCTGGGGTGTGCACTGTGTGTGAATGAGCAGCAAAAAGACTTTTTGGCCTTTGCCATGTTATTCCCACAATGTTACAAGGGGGAAACTCAGGAGCTGTTAGATGTTATCTCTCTGCAAGATGACTGTCGCATAGAAATGTGAACGTTACAAATACACTGCTGTGAATTTTAAGCAGGGCATCAATTTTCTGTAATTCATGAGCTGGATGCTAGTCAGCCTTTGAGTCATGCTTCGGGTAGCTCCTACCGGGTGGTAAAACAGCTTGTGAAGAGTCAGGCACAAGGCTGAACCCGATAGTACTCGAGAGCCCCACGGCAGCCCCTGGCAGCGTCCCTGGCAGAGCTGCCGGCAGTGACACTCCTCTGCGGCCGCCTGAACTCCAGCTGCAGTGTTGTTTTCAGCTGGGCTGAGGCATGTTGTAATGCCTGGAGGTACAAACTGCAGGCATTTTCCCTGCATTAGAGAACTAGAGAGATGCACTTTAAGGCTACAGTCACATTTAAGCAAGGATTGTAAGGCATGTGGTGCGTGTAGGCAGGAGATATTTGCTTAGGTGCAAGGAGTTCATAACTGTATGTTTCTGTGTAACTTGCCTGCCATTAATCAAGGAGAGCTTTGAAATTAGTCGACTCGATAAGCGAACTAGAAAGAAAATACCTGTTAACCCATCCAACTCTGATGCAGAGGGCATCCTGGCCCGGCGGCCCCGATAGCCGCCCGCTCGCCCGTCGAGGGCAGCCCGGCGCTGCATGACCCTGCCCGGTGGAGCCGGCCGCCCCTTCTGCCGGAATTATAACCCATTGATGCATTTTGCTTCGGGTACAGAGGCGTGGGTGTGATGTTTAAAATTATGCAGACTGGGA
>VWZQ01013183.1:0-15913 GCA_013397015.1 Myiagra hebetior | reverse complement strand
TTTGATTTTTGGGTGAGAACAGTTTGTGATGTTGAATTGTACATTGGTTGCTGAATGACGCTGTCACTGTGTGCCGTTACTACCATGGACAGTGCCTATGGATTGCTCAGATAGCAGCCCCGTGTTGCAGCGTGGGGTTGGATGGTAAAGTGCCACGACTTTTCCAAAAGCATCTCCAGGAGGAAGCAGCTCGGTGAGACCACCACACTTGAACTGGATATACACTGGATGAAATATTTAAAATTGTGTGACAGTTAAATATTTGCTAGTGTGGCTTGCTTTTGAGAAGTAGGAAGCCTTTGTGATTTTCCTTCTATGTCCCTGTAATCAATGGACACTGCTTTGCCATTAAGTTCACCAAATGTAGGATTGAGAACAAATTAACTCATCACTATACACCAGTTCTTTGCAATAGGGGAGGCAATAAGAGTAGAATTTGTGATTGCTGCACCTGTGGCTGTGGAAATGGATCAATGCCATGTTATCTAATGAAACAATGATATTACATATCTCTTTGAATCACTACCTTTATTCAAGCTAGTACAATGCCATTTTTATGGATACAACTACTACTATTTTTTTGTAGTTAGAGCAGAAGAGCATGGAATAAGTAAGATAAAAAACCAAGAATTGTTGTAATTACTGTCACTTATGAAAGTTGGCAAATTACTATAGTAAAGGAGTATTTTAAAAGGAGTAGGTTTTCCTAAGTTACATGACAATTACATGTGAGCTGCCATATTTCTGGTACTCAACAACAAAAATGCATACACATATTTTTGTTCATTTGTTCCAAGAGTGTCTGTGAATAATGATAGATTCATAAAAGCTAATTACAGTTAACTTCCAGAACAACTGGTTGGGTGAGATAGTAACTGAAAAATGCACAAACATCTGAAAAGTCTATAAGTGAGTCTGACAACCTGAATACAAATTTAAGTGAATAAAAATTAATAAATGAATACTTGGGTATTTCATTCAAATATGTTTTAGAACTGGTTTAATCTTCACAGCACCTCCCCTGACATGGACAAAACAAATATTATGCTGCCATGGGAAAAAATGCTCTGATGAAGGGTATTTGAACCATGATCGGTGTAGATATATACACCAATCTGGGGATCATGGGATTTTCTGTGCTATGTATACTGCGTTACCCTGGAGTCCTCTCAAATCTGTACAAGATCAAAGAACTTTTCTGTTAGCTACTTTTAATTTAGAATATGTGACCCCACTGGTTCGATCAGTTTGATTGCTTTCTGTTTATAAGAAAATGTGTAAAATATATAGAGCAACATATGGAGGAATATATGTATAAATTGTTTTTTATTATTGTTGCCTGCTGCAGGATTCTCCCCTATGCCCTCTGGAGTATGATTGGTTCTGAGATTTCCCAGCGTGAGAATTCTGTACAGAAAATATTAATTTAGAAAAGTTATAGTTACCTTCATGTAATTCTGATTTTAAGTAGGTACTATTTTGCAACATGCCTGTTCATTTGCCACTACAGGCACTGGTGGATACTATCTAAGTGGTTTTACTGCAGTTTTCTTCAATTTTATTTCCTAATTTTTATTAAAATAATATTTTTCATTAATTTAGTTGGCTTCTTTATCTGGCACTTTTATCTTCAACTGAGGAAACAACTAGAATGTTTTGACAGCCACATGGATATTCTGGGAGGGGATGCTCTCTTGGGGAGTAATGCATGCAGCCATGCTACTGCTGCCCTCAAGGATAAATAAATGAATGTCAGCTCAGGGGAGCACCATTGAGCCTGTGTGAGAGCTTGATGCGTATGAAAGAGGATCTCAGATGACTCAAACCTTCAAAAACATGGAAGCACAAGGGCAGAAATTTTCTCAATTTTGTCTTTCACATTTTGACAAATATCTTACTGCTCAGGCATCAGGTTTATGTATGATGTTGTATCGTAACAATAGGTATGGTTAAAGCCTTGTGAAAACAAGTACCAGTGCTCTCTTAAAACAGTTGTGATCCTCTAAATCACTGATTATCCTTATTGTCACTGTCTATTCCTTTTTTTCTTTCTTCTTTCTAGGCATATTTACAGCCTATATGTGTATGAATCTCAGGGCTGCTGGTCTTGTTCACTCACTGTTCAATTGTTGAAATGATTTTCCCTTCTCGTTCTTCAACGCATTTACCACAGGCTCTCCTTTTATTTTCATGCTTCGGTTAGAACATACAATGAGGATCCACAGCTCTGCTGCATAGACTGTCTTAGTTAAAGAGTATATTAGATTACAGGGTTTTCTTTATGCAAAGGAAAATCGGACTTTTCATGGTTTTAAATTCCATTGAAGATTGTAGCAGCTTTGATTAGTCTACAAATCTCTGGCAGTGGTTTTGTTCCATCGTTTATGTTTATTTTTTAATTTTTTTTCTCTTCTCTGTGGTCTGAATTAGCATGCTCATTTGTGAAAATATTACTGGTTTTTATATTAATCAGATTTCACTTGCACGCTTCAGACAGATTTTACTTTTTAGAAATTTTGTACAATGTGCAATAATAAAAACAGCCTGGGCAGCATGGAACAGAGATGAAAACACTACACCTTCAGGACAGGTATAATTTCCTATCCCTAGCTGCAAGCCCACCATCCTTGATGACATGCTACCAGTTTTTTACCATTCTAGCTGTTACTGTCAATAGTTGGCAGAATAAATGAGGATCCAGAAAGACAGTGTTTGTTTATCCAGTGTGATAAACCAAACAGAGCAGAGCATGTTGTGTCATGGAAATCCACCTCATGACTTAGTAGTGATGGACTTGACATGTTCTGTGTCCTTTCCCTGGTAGGTGTTGACTCACAGCCTGTGTAAAGATCTGACATCCACAATTGAGCACAGGTTGGCATTTCTCCTTTCCTAGTGCTTTAAACTTGCTTTGTGTTTTAGTGAAATTAGCTGAACAGATTATTGTCCTGATGCACCAATACATTGTCATTGTTATGTCCTTTTTAATACAATACTAAGATTCTGAATGTGAAAAGTAGGTAGATTTTTTAGGTGAGCTCATGTGTTCATTTATATCCCTTTTCACTCTTTCTGTGGAAGAGCTTCACTGAGGCACAGTTCCAAATTCTTGCTGTGTTATCAGTCTACGGATGTTAAGAAGAGCTTTGGGAAATAAGCTGTAATTCACCCTTTTATGAACCCAAAAATCACTCTACTATGAATATTTATTGAGAACATCAATAAGAAAATTTAGAAGAATTGTCAGTAATAATGATTTTAGTTGATTGCAAGGATACTGTCATACTGTAAAATCTTTAGGACTTTTAAGACTATGTGGGGTATTACAGTGATAAGAAGTGCAATGCTTCACATGGAATGGGTTTAAGAGAAATTTATACTCGAAAACATACCATTGCAACTTTAAAAATATAACTATGGTAGACAAATAAAGGAAACAAAGCCATACATCAGTCTTAGTGACAACCTGTGAGACAGGTGAAACACAAATTGCATTTTCTATGACCAAATAAAACCTTTAAGGAAGTATCTGGGGCAAATTTTAATGAAGAGTAGCCAGAGGCACTAAGTTTTAGTTATTGGTAACATGAGCAGTAGGAAAAAAAATTAATTGTCAATGAAACAGGAGAAGCCTGGTTATCCTTACCCTCTATTGTGCTTTTCCTGCTGAACTGGTAATTGGATGCAAGTAAAATGGCAGTCTATAGAAAGTATACTGAGTAGTATAGACTTTAACTATTATTTGGTTTAAAGTAGAATTGCTGCAGTGCATGGAGTCTGGTTCAGGACTGTACTGACAGTATTGCTGTGATTTTTAACCCAGTGCTTGTTGGTAAAACAGCAGAGCACCAGCTCCGAGTTACTTGCTGCACCATTCCTCAGACATCGGCTTGCTGAATGGCATGCTCTGGCTAATTTATAAGTCTTTGCACAAGTTTCTCAGTCATAAGAATGGATGGAAAACAGCTCTAAAATTATTAGTGTTCCCAACTAATGGGTAACATTACACCAGAGAGCATTTTCTGGGCTGGTAGTGGGAACACTACAGGGTGGTGTGACGGGAGCTACTCTGCAGCCTCTGCATATGCACTGCAATGGTTTACAGCCCTTCTCCACAGTACAAAAACCAGTCACTGAACTCATTTGAAGGTGTCTGTTCAGTCCTAATGATATGTTTTGCTTTTCAGTGCATGCTCCATTTTCGATAAGCCTGATTGTATGTAACACTTTAATTAATTTTTTTTCTTTCTTTATAACAGAATTGCAGGCTGGAAGCACATTGCTGAGCAACCTCAGGTGGCTATTTTCATCTGCTCTGATAACAATATGCATTCTGAGCAAAGATATTTGTTCTCTCCGTAGGAGATAGCTTTAATGCGCATTCACTGAGTTCATTCTGTGACTTACAGGAGCTTTCATGCTTCTATTCCAATCTGTTTGATCTCCTACTTAAATTCTAAAATAAGTCTGGTAATTTATGCAGCTAGTGTATCTTGACTAAGAACATATTGATAGTTTGTTCCATTTCCTTCTGTAGAAAAGAAGTAAAGTAATAAAGTAATAAAGACAACCTCAGGCCCCACTGAGCCTCTGAAATTCCGTAGGTGAAGTGGAATCTGAAAACACATTAATTCACCTGAAATGCAATTCAGCTTTATTTTGGTACTGCTCTTCTATCATTTACAAGCAGAGACTTCTTGAGTTACCTTAGCCCTCATTTACCAAACATTTTGTATGTCAAGGAGAACAGTAAATCCTTTGAGACTCCAGCTACCAGAGAGCGTAAGCCCCTAATATAAGCACAAAATGATTTATCATAAACTAAATTAAATCATCCAAACTCATCTCATCAATAGATATGAAGGGACAGGCAGAAGAGAGAAAACAGTTTAGCATCTTAGTAGATATGGGGTCTCACTATTGTCTTGCAATGCTTTTTTGTTATGTAGACAATAAAACCCAGCATCACCGCAGTTTAAATCATTCCAGATACAGTTATATTAAAAGATAAAGTCACCAGGGAGGTAGGAGATGTTGTGTAATGTTGAAATAGCATTTCACTGTGGCATCGCAAGTGAAATAAATGTGTAGGAATTCACTGTCCTTGTGTAAACTGCAGAATCTCTGTGCTGTGCAGTGCGAGTGGGAAGATGCTCAGAAGATTACAGTGTGCTTCAGGGAACGAGTGTGTGTGTTGGCCTGCCTCCTGAAACAGTTGACATAACTACTGATAAAGCAGCAACTTGAGGTTATACTTTAAAAACTGAATCACACTGAAAATATTTAAAGCCAAAAAGAAGAGAGAAATAAAAAAGTGCTGGTTGTGGCCTGGCTTTTTCTTTCAGGTGTCTGGAATGACTTGCTGTCCAGTGGAACTTATTGAAAAAGTGCAGCTTAAAAATTTTCGTAAGAAACCCTGATAAACTTCCTCCAATTATTTCTGTAAGTATTTGAAATGCAGACAGTTCTAATCCTCTTCTGTAATTATGCTGCATGTTTCAAAAATCTGATCTCAATAACACAATTAAACAAAAACGAGGCATAATTTACTTAATGGAGCAGGTCATGTGGACCTTCAGTTTTGTTGAGAGCTAAGTTACAAGTATAAAAAAAACTAATATGCAATTAATGATGCCTTGATAGGAGTTACGAAGATAACTGAACCTTTTCAAGAGAGAATAATTTTATTTTGTTTTTCAAGCAATTACCCTAATGTAATTGCTGCTCATAATCTTGTCTGCTTGATACAAACTCAGGATTTCATTGAACGTTCAGAGTGCCATAGAGAATATCACAGCTTTGCACTCTCTTTGGAAAAATGCCTATACATTGGCGATATTCTTACAGTATTTCTCCATCAAACAATTTGGATTTGGCTTCCTGTGATACCAAATTGCTCTTATTTATTCCCATCACATTTCATAAAATGAATGTGAATTACAACAGGGTTTTTTCAGCTCTACACAGAATTAATGAATAACAAATTCCTAAAGAAGAGGAAGGAAAATAGATGACTGTGAAGTTCAGTAATGATTTATAATGGATCAAGGCAAGAATAGCGTTAAAGTTGGTGCAGCAAAATACCCTTGAGAATTTTCTTCTTTCAGGGAGAGTGCAGTTGTCACTAAATGTAAAACATTATTAAATGCAGCCAGATAGTGCTGTGCAGTGATGCAATAAAAGTAGAGATGAACAGTGTGAGGCTGAGACAAATAATGTATGTTACCACACCTAATGTTCTCTAACCAACTTTTCTTTAATGCCAGCTGTCAAAAGAGAACAATGGTGATTATATGGGATCGCAGTCTTGCTGATCTGCACAAATCTGTACATGCATTGAAACTGGTATATGCTGAAAAAGAGATAAATGCATATAAATTACTTGTGGAACTGGTAAAATTACGGTCTTAATTTAAAGAAATCTGAGTCAAATTAATCCATAGATAAAGATGTTTGTAAAAGAAGCATAAGCTTTTATTAGTTACAAAAACTAGATACAGGGGGAACTGATGTGAATAATGTAATAAAATTACATGTAATCAGAGTAAATCAGGTATTACACACATGGACAGGATAAGGTTCCAAGTTATTTTAATGATTTTAGTACTAACACTGATGGAACCCATAATCATTGTCAATATTGCTGTATCATTCTGTCTTCATCTTTCTACTGCATATTTTAAAAAAAATTACTATCTTTTGGTTACACTCAGTAAAACTTTATCAAAACTTTATTTTAGTGGTATTATATGACTTTTTTGTGATCCAGTTCTGTCAAAAGCATTAAAATGAATGAACATACCTATAGCTCCAGCATATATAATGGATAATGTCTACAAATGAGATTTCTAGAGCCACCATACGTTTTGAAATGGAATATGAAGGCTTGACATTTGGCCTGAGCAATGATTTCATTTGGTGCAACCCTTTTAAAGTGATTTTAGAATAATCTGCAGATCACCCTGAAGTAGAGCACCTAGGATGGGTTCTGCTGGTTATGTTTTCAAGGTGGATGTTGTGATGTGATGTGATAATTAATTCCCCTAGGCCAGCAGATGCTGGAGCATACACATATGTACCTTCACATAAAGTTTTCTAATATATACATATATTTATGTGAACACCACAGTGTGTCACTGAAAATCAAGTCTCAAAATTTCAAATCAGTCGTACGTGAACATCAAAGTATAACTCTAAACTGAGTAGATTTTATCTTAATAACAAGTTAGTGGCGTGGACAGAATCTGTTAAAAAAGAGTGTGCATTCATCATTTTGCTTTCAATCCTATACAGTCTACTGTTTGGGTGAGATGCAAGGGTATTATTTAACGAAAATGAGAGATGCCCTTTACTCATAATTATCATAAAAAGGGTTAATGCAGAATATAGAGGTGACTAGATACATTTTTTAAATTACAATAATAGACTCACTGAGGAAAATTTCTTTTATGAAACATTCCATTATTGCTCTTACAGACCCATAATTTGAGGATTACTGCTCAAAAACTCGGATGAAATGATGTTACAGTCCCTGGTCCATTGAAGATTTAAGAATTGTCTGGTTAGATTAGGAAGAATTTAGTTGTGAAAAAAGTAGTGTGATTTATTATGCTATTTAAAATTGCAAGACACATGTGAAATAGGCTGTATCTGCAGAACAGGCAGGTCACCACTGTGCTAAATGTGGGACCTTCTCACCTACAGGTAAACTTTGTTTGTACTGACCCACTTATTTCTGCATCTTTAGCACAGTAGAAGTATTTATTATGACATCCATTTCTCTCATCCTAGGTACACCTGACATGATACTATTGATCCTCAGGCCAATCATCCATTAGGCATTCATTAAGAGCCAGAGTGATAGGCAAATATGAATTACAATTATAATAATTCCAACAAAGGCATGGATAAGGAAATGATAAGGTTCAAGTCTGTAGCTCAGAGAGGGTAAGGATCTCCTCAAGCCCTGACATACTATTATAGCCACACTATACTGTTGAACTAAAAAGGCCTAAAGCAGTATCTCTGTGTGCTGCGAGGTGTCCTTTGGTGAACTGTGGTGTTTCCAAGCATTCAGTAAAGCATTCTGTTTCACCACTCTGCCAGACTTTCTCACTATCAAGTAAGAATCAGCAAAAGGGAACCTGGACCATTCCTATCTACATCCAGTGGGATCTGCTTCCTGTAGATGTTTCAAAAAGCAACTGTCATCACCACTGCCCTTAAGCAGCTTCAGCCTGGCCTGGTATTTTCTTAAACATTTCTGTCTTTTCTTTCTTATTTGGTGTTTCATTTCCCATACTATAATTTAGGGTTTTTTTTCCATTTTCTTGGCTGAATCTGACTCTGAAACTTTCTGCTAATTTTAAACAAGATATGGTTCCATAAGCATAAGAGTGTGAAATGGTTTTATTGTAGACATGCTTGAAAGTATTTGTTTAACTGAGCTGTGTGTTTAGTATTACACGCATGAACTTATGGGCAAATGACAATCACAGTTTAATTAATGTTTTTAAACTGCATGTCACCCCATGCAAATTAGGTATGCTTTCCTCATTATTTTTAACTAAACTGACATTTAGAATTGCACAGCTCTTTTCTTTGATGGGGCACACATAACTCACAAATATCTGAAATATCTGTCTGAATATGCACCTGGATGTGCATCAAATGGGCCTTTGGTATGAGAGGCCTCATGATGTAAACAGTTATATGTCATGGGCTCAAGAAACCTAGCTCCCCCCACAGCCACTCGTTTCCCTTCCTGCATCCACTTTTGTTATTACACCAGCTTATGAGCATTCTTGGATGTACTATTTAAACTGGCTTTGGGCAGTACCTGATCTAAACCTGACTCTTAGATGACAACCCAAACCAGCATACTTTCAATGTAGTATAGAAACTGTAATTTATATTGTTGCATTTCTTTAGTGAGAATCCTAACTCATGCTGCTAAAAGGTCAGCAACTGCCTCACCTTTCCAATTCCTCTCACTGCTTTTCTTATTCTTCCTCCAGAATGCTGCCCATTCAATATGATCACTCCACCAGGTCCAGTCAGAGTGAAGAGCTGAACCTGGGCCTGTTGATGACAGAATACTCTTTTCTTAGCTAGATCACACCTCACCTTGGAGGCTGTGCCAGCCAGTGTTCGTGAGTATGCATGCATGTCATTAGCACAGTTAGACCTAAATGTTGGATGGAAACCCCTTAAATATGAATTCTACTTGGGGATTACATCCCTTTCATGGGAAACTGAGTACAATAATGTGATTGTTTCATGATGTTGATTTTACCAATCAATGTTTAATTTGGTGATCAAAGAGTTTCTAACTGCATGTCTCTGTGATACGGCCACAGAATGCAAAGATACAAATTTTTTAAAGCACATTGGGAAAATTTTCTGCGTTTATAGTGAAATGCAGCAAAACCTCATTTTTGCCCTGAAGGATTAAACTATGCCCTGGAGCACAACCCTCATTCGTGTAGTTTAAGCACTGGTGCTGTTACCGAGTTTTCGATCACTGTTGGTATTTGTAGCTGAATTAAAAGTGCTGCTCAGTGGGTTACAGCAACCGTGTTAAAGATGTGTGGCAGTGCCATCGAGGCTCTGTTCCTTGAAAGACAGAAGCTGTGCAAATGACAGCGGAGCTGGTACTGGTTCTCAGGGGCAGTATGTGAGCATCTGCAAATGGGAAAACAAGGAAGAGTTCAGCAAACGTGAGGTAGAGCTGGTTCATTGTATCTGTTTAGGGCAACCTGAGCAGGGGTACCTGTCACCTTGCACTGTTTTGCAATTATATTCATGTTGTTCCCAGTTAACTTTTGTCGTCTTGCTGCTTGTAAACACATTAAGCTTTGTCCATTTGAAGTGAGACAGGATGGGTTTACGTCGTTTATACTAATCCAATTTGGCTGCCTTGCTGTGGGTACGTTACCTGTTGATGACCAGATGACTTGTTTCACGGTCGGCAGGGCCTGGAAGAGTCCGGGCCTAGGTCCCAACCCTTGGTACGGGTGAAGGGACTGTGACAGCCGGGTTCCTGGGGAGGCTCTTCTCCCTGCGCCCATCACCGATCACAGCGGTCACTCCCGGGAGCTGCAGCGGAACCAACTCCAGTAGCCGCTTCCCGCGCCTCCGCTGCCGCCCGGGGTCCGTAGCGTGGCTCCGGAGGGAACCCTGCCAGGAAAAGGCATCCCGGTGACCCGCTGGGCCGAGGCAGCTCTCGACAGGGGGGTGGCAGCGGCGGCGGCACTGGGCGCGGCCTCCCTGCATGGGACCGCAACTCCCTGCACCCGCCCGGCACATGGGCGGCCCCCGCGGAGCGCTGCGCTGCGCTGCCGCTGGGCCCGGCGCGGCCCGGCCCACCCGGCGAGAGAGCTGGCTGCGCCATGAATACGGGGGCCGGGGCGCCGCGAAAGAGGGGAGACCTGTGCCTGACAGGAAGCCCGGCGGCCGGCGCTGCGCGGGCGCGCTCGGCCCGCGCCTTCCCTTCCGCCCGGGGCCGCGNGCGGAGCCGCCGCGGTTCCCCCCGCGCTGAAGGGCAGGCGACAGCGACCCGCCATGGAGAAGGCAGCAGCCGCGGAGCTTCGTCAGGGCGCGCTGGCGCCGCTCACTGCTATCTGCCTGGGTGAGTGCGGCCCGGCCGCTCCCTGACGGCGGGGCACGTCCGGGCACGGCGGGCATCGGCTGTGGGGACTGCTGGGCCCCCTCCTCCCCTACGGGAAGTGACTGTGGTTGGGGGGCGCGGGATGTGACGAGGCTGCAATACACCGAATCGTGCCGGCGGAGCCACCTCCCGTCACCCCGCTTCCGAACGGGGCGAGGGGCGGCGCGGCCACGGGTCCCTCAGGCACCCGCTCGGCGCTGCCCGGCGGTGGGGGGCCGCGCAGAGCGCTGCCCGATCCAGCGTAACCCATCGCCTTGCCCTTGGCTGTAGAACCGCTGTCATAACCTCGCATAGCCCTGAAAAAAAAAAAGTTCAGGAGGCATCGCCGGTTCTTCCCCAGGCTGTGAGCTCGTGCGGGGTGGGCAGCGGCGCCGGAGCTCGGTTAGGAACTGCCCGGCGCTCGGCCCCGCTGCACGCCTGCCCGGCCCTTCTCTTGAGCGCCAGCGGGAAGAAGCATTTTCTCTCCCTCCGTGTCTCTGCCATATTCTGCTCTCCTCCCTCCCTTCTGCTTGAAGCCATTGCTCTCTGCTCTGCTTCTCAGCAGGTGTTAAGTTATGGCTGCGTGATGAAGCGTATTACTGGTTTCCAGTCTGGCAGCCTGTCCTGTCAGGGGAGATGTTTTTTGTTAGGCAGAACCGTTGGTGCATGTGACTAGAACGAGCGAACGATAGGCCCCTCCGTATTTAACAGGGACACGTGAAATTAGGAGTTACTAGAGCTGACTGCTCCGTTCCTGTGCCCTGCCAGAGGATTATGGTGGGGCAGCGTAGTCAAGTGCACCGCATGCAGCTGGGCTGTGCTGGGGCTGCACTGAGCCCACCAGACACTTACTTGGTAAACTGTCACAGCTTCTTGATCCAGAATGTGTTAACCCACATCTCTTTGCTAATGAGGTGGATTAGAGTCAATTTTTAATAATCCCAAGTGACAGTTACTATTTGTTATGTAAACGATCAGAAAGGGATATCTGTGACCCGACTGCTTGTTCTGCTTTTGTAAAAGTGCTTCCTTAACATCAGTGCTTGCCTAGAAAAACGTAGGAAGTTGAAGTTTAAAGGTTACTCTGGCTATTTCAAATGCATCTATTTTAATTAACATAAGTACAATGTAAAATGCCAGCTAAACTACAAAACAGTTTGAGCATCCTGGTAGTACAACTCTTGTTTTTTGCAGAATCTTAATGGGATTTCAGAGATGTGCACAGAATGAGGATAATGTCTGCTGCATTGTTTATTTAAAGTTAGATACAAATTTTCACTGTATCTCTGAATTTCTTACTGTTTTTGGGGGGAATGTTTTGGGTTTTTTTTCATTTTGTTTAGAGTTTGGGGTTTTTTTTGTGTCCCAGTCAGACCTTTGTTAAACCTCTTGTTATTTGACAGAAATAGCAGGATTATTGTTAAAATGACTAATGAGATAATAACTGATCATGTAAATTCCAGAGCTGAAGTGAGAACACTTCTTGTATTTAGGTGTGGGTGATGTCAGGTTGAAAGTTTAGTAGATTTCTGCTTTCTATGACTTCTAGAATTTCACTGTCTGGCTCTTCTTTTCAGCTGGATTGTTTTATTCCTATTCCTTGCACAACTGACAGTAGTGGAAGTTGAGAAACATGAGAGGTGGGAAGCTTGTAAGGTATTTTGCTTCAGTGAACCCATAAGAATACAATGCTGCTACTTTAACTATTTTTGTGTTTTATTTCCTGCTTGTCTGTCCTTTCCTTTCATCCTTGTTTTTGGTTCTTGCTTCTTGCCATTCTTTTCTTGTTTTCCCATGGCCTGTGTGTGGGTGTTTGGTGTCTGTATCAATGCACTGCCACTGACCATTGCTATGTGACCTCATCTGTAAACTGCTGCTCCAAAGACTGGAACTGGATTTGTTTCAACTGTTCTTCTGTGAAGCCATTTTGTTTATCATTCTTGAGAAATTCTGGAGGACATAGAAAGTTATCAAATAAGAAGGAATCAGTGAAGCTGATGTCTCTCCTGGCTGTGGGAAAAGCCTGCTAGCCGTCAGTCGGTTTGGAGGTGCCAAGATGTAAATTTCCCTTTTGATCTAAATAGCTGCTTTCCCAGCTGAAAACCTCACCCTGAGAATTATTTAGCAATCCAGATGAATGGCACAGTAAGTTTCCTACATGGAGTTCAAGCTAACTAAACCTTTTCTGGGTTTTTTTTCTGGCTTTCCCATAATTGCTCAACAGTTAAGAAAAAGAGCATCTAGAAAACTTTCTAATACCCTGGTCTCTCACCTGTTTTTATTTGGACAAGGTTTCGTTTTGACAAGAGACAAGAAAATCAGCAGGGAATAGCTGTTCTTTCTTATGGGCCTCTGACAGTTTTGAGAGCTGAGTGCTGGTTTACAGTGCTCTTGTGGTTTGATTTGATGGTCTTGAGTGAGCAAAATGGATATTGGAAACTGTAAGCTTATTCAGTTGCTTGGGAAAGTATCTGATGTGAGACACAGATTTTATTTTAAAGAACTGTTTGCTTATTTCTTGGTATAAAAGCGTTTGAAAATGAGAGCAAAGAACTTGCAACTGCAGCCCATAAAAGTTTTTTGCAGAGATAAATGCATATTTTTCAGGGTTCTCTTTCTTAGGTATCTGCCAGATGTGATTTGCAAGGCTGCCTGTAACTGTATTTCTGGTAGTAAACTAGGGCTCTCTGTTTAAGTCTTCAGTAATGTAGCTCTGAGTTGGCTAGTTCCACTCTATTATGCCCCATGTCTTATCCTACTTACTTCCACTTAAAGGGCATAGGGGCCCCTTATAAGCCATGTGAGGAAACCTCTGCTTCAGAGCTTGTGTTCTCTTACAGCTGTTGGGAATATTCAGGTAGGAAACATGAAGAAAGATTGTAGAATGGTAGTATAGACCCAGACTTTTCCATACAATGTATCTTCAAACAGTGCTTTCAGTTGTACTGATAATAGTTATGCAGAGTATATTATTGTACTTTCTTTGGAGCAAAACCAAGTCTTTTAATTCTCATGAATATAAATTTGTGACATAATCATGGATTAAATTCATCTCAGTCTTTGTGACTATATTACTATGTTTACAGAAATAGTGGCACTTTAATGTTGTGTGAGGAAATGTTGTGTTGCTGTTACTGCCACGATCTAGAGTTTCTCACAAACGGATGTGCTGCTTTTTTAGAGTTAACAGGGTAGTGTTGTTTCCTGGTACAGGATGGTATTGTTGCTCCTAGGTAGGCTTACTCACCTAACAGAGCAAGCTAGCACTGTGAAAGAAGAAATAATTACATGGCACATTGTTATTATCATATAACAAATGTTACTGTACACCAATTATGTAATAAAATCAGTTCTGTTAAAGTCCTTTGAACATTATATTAATGCTTATTAACACAAATCTGTGGCTCAGATATGTTTCTTCTCAAGCTGTAGCATTACATACACTGCCATTTAGTTCCCCTCCTTCTTTTGTGTGTTCCTAAAAGCTCAGTCCCAAGACCACTTAGGAGGGAGATGTCACTGCCCTTGTTCCTGTCGTAGTGCCCTGAAGTCTGTGATGAGTGATGCCAGGAGCAGTCTTTCTCTGTTTTGCAGGGCCTGCCTCAGCCTGAGGTCTGTAGCAGTCCTCCCAAAATCACTGTCTGCAAAAGGTTCTGGCTTCAGGAAGGAGAAAATCCAAATTGTGGCTTGCTGGGTATAAGTCGGGAGGGACAGCTGTAGGCACCTGGGCTGCTGCACTGTGGTGACTGAAAAACGTGACTGGGCCTGAACTGGAAAGCTAAGGGATTGGGGTTTTTTTCCACCCTTTTAGTGTCTGGTACTTTTTGTACCTCTTGTGCTGGTTTGAGTTCTACCAGAAGGTAGTTAGGGCAAGGGTCATTGTTTTGTGATGTGTTTAGACAGTGTAGAAGACAATGGAGGCCCACACTCGGAGACATAAATAGTGTTAATTGTCAGCTGCTTCCTAAGTGACTGTTGGGAACAGGGACGGTTTCTCTTCCTCTCTTCTCCTATTGTTGATTTTTTAATGATGTTTTTAACTAAATTCTTGCCAGGGGATTATCTACTAAAAGATTTAAAACGTAACACGTACAAAACAAAGCCAGAGTGAGTGCTTGGGCTGGGATGTTGTAAGTTAAGTTTTTGGTAACATTTTAAACCTTTCTAATTCTTTTAAGCATTTGTCATTTTACTAGTAGGCTATCTTTGTAGATTACAGATTACAGTTGAAATGAGAGCAGTCAGTGAAACATGCTGTAATTTTTAGAGACATGGCTTAAAGAATGTGTGGGGAAACTAATATGGAATTACATGTTAATGCTGACTTCTGGAACAACAGTGACAACACAGGACAATTTTTTTTTTGGCAATAACTACTCTTTCCAGATCACTTTTATGGTATATACACTGTGAGAGGAGACTTTTGAGAAAGTGAAGAGTCTTTGGAACTTAAATTGCAAGTCAGATATGTATTGCAAGTATTGCCTCATCCTGTTTTGATTGTATTAGTGGACCTTGTTGAAAACTTCATTGCCTTTGCTTAGTCAAGGCAATCATGTTAGCTTTAGCAGTTCATTTTCAAGGTGACATTTACCTGAGGGGAACAAACCTTGCTTTATTCAGAGGGGATATATTTAAGTAATAATCACGTTAGTTATCCAGCATTTAAGCAGGTGAAGGCACTAGCTGTGATAATAAATGTTTTAATGTGATTGTTCTTCTGTGTTCCTCAATTAAAAGAAATCCTGTGGAAGATAATTTAGAATAGATTGTCAGTTGTTTCTTTTGGTAGCATGTTTCACAGATACTAAACTTAGATTGCTGGTGACTTGTTTTAGTTCACTGTAGTGAAGGATAATAATTGATTACATGACTTGCCTGTGCAGATAAGCAAAGTTCTTGTTGGAAAACTGCAATGCATTTATGCTAACACCTCAGCAAACACCTAGGAATGGTTAAGTGCTGACTGCCACCCAGTACCACTAGAACTTCTCTGAACATTATTTTTCTGTCTTTACACAGTGAATCTCTTCCTGACTGGGAAAATAGAAAGTGCTGTTACATCATTAGGTAAGACATACATTTCTTAATTGTATTTACTCTTAATTTGAGCTGTTACTGTTTCTTCCCCATGCAAAGAGATATTCAAATGAAAGAGTGACTTTTTAAATGATGCTTGTTTAAGACAGACT
The DNA here is from genome assembly GCA_013397015.1 of Myiagra hebetior. Taxonomy (NCBI): domain Eukaryota; kingdom Metazoa; phylum Chordata; class Aves; order Passeriformes; family Monarchidae; genus Myiagra; species Myiagra hebetior. The sequence goes on along the minus strand of VWZQ01013183.1, from coordinate 73 downwards.
AACAATGACATCTTTAGAAATTTATGACTTTTAAGTCTTCCTAGGCTTTTTCCTGGTGTCACCAAGGCCAGGG
>VWZQ01013177.1:0-12240 GCA_013397015.1 Myiagra hebetior | reverse complement strand
GATTATTACTAAACCCTCAGAAGTTGCAGCTGAGACCAGGACAGGCAAAACAGCAGCGAATACACATCTCACTGCCTCTGATGTTATCTTTACATAAGCTGATATCACAGTGTATCAACAAAGCAATCTTGGTTTGTGTCCCCTATCTGAAAAAGAACCAAACCCCAGGCAAATTGTACCATATATATGGAGAAGTATATAAGCCTAGGTGCCAGAGCCTCATGCTTAAACCGGGCAGCATGTTGACCAGTGAGTTCTGTATCCAGTATAAAATGTTCCAGACAAAATTGTAAGTTTTCCACTTTCTCTCTCATTCCCCTTAAGTTGGGTGCCAAATTTGTCTTGGTTTGAGACAAAGGAGAACACTCTGGAATGAGTTGCCTCCTTTTACAGGTTCAAACAAATCCCTTTCCACCAATGAGGAATGAATACGAGTAGATATAAGTGATAACGATAACAATTTACTAACAAGTGGAACAGCAACAGGCAAAAAACCCCAAAACAACCAAACCAGTAAATAACTGCTAGATAAAAAATTGCTAAATCTCACGGATTCCCCCCAAGAACAAAGAGAGACCCAAAATGCTGGGCACATCCCCCCAAGATGGCGCTCCACAGCCAAGCATGTGGTTTGAAGGACAAAGGGAAAAATGGTGTCAGTCTTCCCCCCATGCCCCCTCCACTCTGCTTATCTCCCTGACAGCTGGAGCTCCAACTGGTATTCTCTGGATCAAGGGCTAGAAACTCACAGAGGGACTTCACCTTATTCGCATCAGGAGACGACAGGAGCAGGCAAGGCAAGGCGGCTGGGTTGGGGCAGCTCGTGGTCTTCTCCCCTTGGCTGGGCACTGATGGTGAGCTGGACTGGCTTGCTGGAGCGGGGGCCGCCCTGCTCAGCGCTGTGGCAACAGTTGGGCACCTGTGGAATTTGCCCCAAGGCAGTGTCTCCGAGATGAGAAAAAAAAACCGAAAAGAGAACCCAAAAAGGAAAAGCCTCTGCTCGTGCTGCCTCGGCTCTATAGCAAGAAACCAAGAGCCAAACCAAGCAGCCAGAGAGAGCGAGTTCTGTCTAAGGCAAAACCCAAGAAGTCAGTGAGGCAAAAATCACGCATAAAAAAAAAGTGAGCTGCTTGGGAGAGAGCAGACTTTAAAAGCATCTGCCCTACCATCCCCCGACCTCGTGATTCTGTTTTTGGCTGCACTGCTGGTCCTTAAAGAGACAGTAACAATTTTTTGCCACAGATGGATATGGACTACAACAACATTTTGGGTTACCCATGGCATGAGCATTTCGATATATTTTCTCTCCCCTGTCCAGCTGAGGAAAGGGAGTGATAGAGCAGCTTTGGTGGACACCTGGCATCTAGTCAGGGTCAACCCACCACAAATATCCAGTATATTTTGCGCTTTTTTGAGCAGCTTTATTTTCAGTCCTTAAATGTTTTGAATTTTAAAAGGCCAAGGGAGTATTAAAGTTTCAAGCTGACAGAGAAAGTAGAGGAAAGGAAAGGTGGAAAAAAAGAACCAAATGAAACCCAGAAAGTACTGGTTTCATGGGGAAAAAGTAATTAAAAGCCTTACCGCAAAAGATTTCAGCTTTCAAAAGTCCCTTTTCAATCCAGAGTTTGAATGAAGCCAGCTTTAAAAAAATGCATAGGAACATCAAAGAAAACATTAAAAATGTATATAAAATGTTTCTTAAAAATACAAATATTTCATGCCAGAAAACACGCCATTTTATCAGATTACATGTCGTGAGTTAAGTAAAAAAAAACCCACCCTTCAAGAGCTTAAAATTATACAAGATTCTTCTTATTTGACTGTGATATGTGTGCCTTTAAGTTTAGCTTTCAGAGACTGGTACAATGAAATTATTCTGGCCTTTTACCTTTATTACCAAACCATATAGCAACATATGACATTATGGCTTAGACATAGAAATGGACAATTTTTTTTTTTTAATGGAATATAATCATGATTCTAACTCTTAATAAAAATCATAACAGTAAGGAAAACTCTTCCAAACCAAACTATTCACATCTTTTCAGTTTTTAAAAAAGAAGATTGATAACGTACTACTTTTGCATCTACACCCAGTTCAAAAGAAATACTGAAATACACTGCAGAAAAGTTCTGTTGTCAGAACACTTGTTAAAATACTTAGATGAGACAGGAAGCCTGTTTCTGCACAACTATAAGTTCTAGTGTAGTCCAAGTACACCCTGCAGGTGTAAAAACTATTCATGTTTTGTACTCAGCAGATTTGTGTTTTAAATGATCCTTGAAGGAGCTTTGAATTATTGGTGCTACTATATTTCTCCAATGTCAAGCACCTAGTTGAGCAGAACCAGCAGTAAAGAACTGTGGTGGGTTGACCTTGGCTGGATGCCAGGTGCCCAAAGCCCCTCTATCACTCCCCTCCTCAACTGAACAGAGGAGAGAAAATATAATTAAAAGCTCATGGGTTGAGATAAGGACAGGCAGAGATCACTCATCAAATACCATCATGGGCAAAACAGACTCAACTTAGGGAAATTAGTTTATTACCAATCAAATCAGAGCAGGAAAATGAGAAATAAAACCAAATCTTAAAAACACCTTCCCCCACCTCTCCCTCCTTCCTGAGCTTAAGGTTACTAACAGTTTTTTCTATGTCCTCCCCCAGTGTTGTAGGGGGATAGGAAATGAAGGTTGTGGTCAGTTTGTCACACATTGTTTCTGCTGCTCCTTCTTCCTCAGGGAGAGGACTCCACACTCTTCCCCTGCTCCAGCATGGGTCCCTTCCACAGGGTGCAGTCCTTCAGAAACAGGCTGCTCCCAGCATGGCTACCCTACAGTTTCACAAGTCCTGCCAACAAACCTGCTCCAGCGTGGGCTCCTCTCCACAGGTCCATAGGTGCTGCCAGGACCCTGCTCCAACACAGGCTTCCCATGGGGTCACAGCCTCCTTCAGGCATCCACCTGCCTCAGCATGGGTCCCTTCCACGGGGTGCAGTCCTTCAGAAACAGACTGCTCCAGCATGAGTCCTCCATGAGGGTCACAAGTCCTGCCAGCAAATATGCTCCAGTGTGGGCTCCTCTCTCCACAGGTCCTGCAAGGACCCTGCTCCAGAGCAGGCTTCCCATGGGGTTACAGACTCCTTCAAGCATCCACCTGCTCCAGTGTGGGTCTCCTCCACGGGCTGTGGGTGGATCTTTGCTCTCCCATTGACCTCCATGGGCTGCAGGGGCGCAGCTGCCTCACCATGGTCTTGCACCATGGGCTGCAGGGGACTCTCAGCTCCGGCGCCTGACGCGCTTCCTGCCCCTCCTTCTCCACTGATCTTGGGGTCTGCAGAGTTGTTTCTCTCACATATTCTCACTCCTCTCTCTAGCTGCAGTTGCTGTTGCACAGGTTTTTTTCCTGCTTAAATGTTATCCCAGAGGTGATACCACCATCACTGATGGGCTCAGCCTTGGCCATCAACGGGTTTCTCTTGAAGCTAGCTGGCATTGGCTCTGTCAAACATAGGGGAAGCTCCTGGCAGCTTCTCATAAAAGCCATGCCTGTACCTCCCCGCTACCAAAACCTTGCTGTGCAAACCCATTACAAGAATAAACTACTGGGCTACCGCAAAAATAATTGAACCAACACATTAATAGAAATGAGTGCACAAAAATTTGATTTCCATTTTGTTCTAAACCTCTTAACAAATGTAAAATGACATAGTGTGGCCCTATAAATGGTACAGTTAGAAAAAAGTTTGCTGTCAGACTTTCCAAAGTCAAGGTGCTGCTTCTTTTATACAACATACACAGCAAACCCTCTGTAGATTACAAATAGATATAGACTAGGTAAGAAAAATATGACCAAACAAAATCCAATGCCAATAATTTTGATCTCTCTGTTTTTCTTTTTTTTGAATAAACAGAAATAAAAACATAATAGTAATGAAGCGGTGCAATTGGCACTCCAAAGACTGCTATGGGATTCACCAAGGTTACACAACTGCAGTTTTAATACCTCTTTACTCCAGGGCATGTTTCCATTCTGTCTCCACCCAGTATAAAGTTGTACCAGAGTCCAGAAAGGAAACAAGTGTGCCCAAGACTTTTTTTATGCTCCAGTGACAGTTACTTTTTTCTATAACCTGTACAATTGACAGCACTTGGTTCTCTGGTCCAAAAAAAATAGCTGGATAAGGACTGAAGCAAGATGCAAAGAACATATGCACACCCCAAGAGTGTTCATTTATCTGCTTGTACAGCAACAATACATACTGAGTGCATATGTTCTCAAAACAAGGGCCATAGTTTATTAAAGAAAATAAAATCTAAAAACAGAGGAACATCTTCAATCAAACTACTTGTCACATAAGTTACATTTTGAAAATATTCAAGAAAAACTCCAAATTTGCAAAGCATGTACATGCAATCTATAGCTAGGCTGTATACAAATTAGGTAACAAGGTTAACTAAAACAAAATAATCCAATTTTAAACTCTGCCCTATTGGTCACATGAAGAATAATGCAAAGTCATCAACCTGAAACAAACTTAATTAGCATGAAAATACCTTAATCATAACAGTTTTTTCACAGTATTACTTACCTCAGCCAAGGCATACATTTCATGAACTCTAATGCACATGAGAATTAGAGAAGTGAAAGAAGGGATTCAAAGCAACTGTCTCGGTTACTCTTCCAACACAATACTAAGCTCTGTTTTGTCAAACTGAAGACTGTTCACAGAAGCCACTTGCTCATAAGAAATCATTTTCTTCTTATCCAATATCTTAGGTCCACCATAATAATAAAAAATCTACAGAAACCAGTCAAAATGTATATACTTTTTTCCAAAACTGAGGCATGCAACAGAGGCTTTGTCATTTGTTTCTGGAAAAGCATATTGTAAAAACAAAATTAACACAAATAATCATACCTAAGATTTTTCTTTTTTTTTTCTTTGCCCACCTCCTATTCCAGAAATAAAACACTGGTCCTTTGTCTCATGCCTCATCTGTAGGTAGTCACCTAAAGTTAGATTTTGTATTCACTTTGTTGTAAGAGAGGAGGTACATAGGTCCATATTCTGAAATCAGGTAGGCATGTGTGGATGCTAAAATGTTAAAAGCAGATAAATTCTTCAGCTTTTTCTCAATATTCTGTGAGAACATTGCTTTCACATGCAGACTAGATGAAAACAGTGAGGATGGTTTTGTAAACTATCTTTATCTGTGCACCTGGGTTCTGTTTTGCAGAACTGTTATGGTACAGATTGGAAAAAATATTTTTCAGTGGGTGTTGTGGGTTCTAGCCAACTGCTACAGGAGGCGGATGATCAATGACCAATGATCTTATGTCATGCTAGCGAACTAGGGTATAAAAATGGGTCTGTAGAATAATAAAGGGCTCATGCCATTCTTTTTCTGAACTTGGACTGTCATTTCTCCCCGTTCTCAGTACAACAGTGACAGGCATGTGATTAGAATTGCATCGTGTGAATATGTAATAAACTAATGTTTAGATTTTATACCTACTTTAACCAGGGAGAAAAAAGTGCAAGAAAAAATTCAACAATCAAAGTAATTATGGGAATACCTCTATCAGGCAATACATCCCACTATAAATACAAAACTACTAGTACTGCCACCAATAATAAAAAAACCAAACACTTGATTAAAAAAAAGCCTGGTTAATTTCTAATATTTAAAAAAACCCCACAACTAATTTGCTTAACATTTAGTCAGTTTTCTAAACCAGACCTGAACTGTATAATAAGAGGAAGCTTTCTTGCATTTCAGACATTACGACTTTTACCACATAGGAAGTTCAAACTAAAAAAGAGACCAACAAAATCTTCAGACAAATGGCCCATTTTAGCTCAGTTTCTTAATTCATGGCAGTAAATCTTATTTCAAGCAAATCTTGTGAGTTAGTAGAAATTAACAATGAAGACATGAGACTGAAAAGCTTTTAGTAATTTCGCATAACATAAATGGAACATAACTGTATCATTCAGTTTCCCAAAAAATGTTTACTGGGGGTAGAAAATATTTTCCAAAGTTTCAGAGAATTTTAAGAAAATATTTCAATCTGAAATTATTTCAGAATTGAATGCTGGATTATGTAAACACAAAATTTGTAAAAATGAATGAACTAATTAGGAAGTTAACAAATATCTTGCTCTAAGAAAAATTTATATATAATATAAATACCCATATAGCTATTAAACTACTGCTAATAAAGGAAAGAAATCAGAATCATTTCAAGACTGTAACATCTTACTCATTACCTTAAAATAAACTCCGGACCTCTATTACATAACAAAGTTGCCCTGAGAGTATTTCACATTTTTATTGTCAGAATGCATGGTCACATGAATACTTCTTTTCAGACACTCAATAAGAAAAATAACTATGACAAACATCTAAAGTAAAAGAGAAAGAATACTTATAAAAAAGAAACAACAATGACAAAAAAACCCCTAGAAACATCTTGTATAATTATCAGCCTTTAACATCTGCAGGAGCCATCACAAAATCTACAAGAATCTGTAAGCAAGCATTTTAACCAGCCATTCTCTCTACTAGGAGTAAAATGGTGGAATTGGAAAGATAAAACACAGACATCACACCCCACACATTTTTGTATTTGACTTCTCATTTCCCATTAGCAAAGGGTAGTTAACTTAAAATATTATGTTGCAAAAAAGATAAAGTGCTTCTCTTAAAATAAAATATAAAAGGAGAAATGAAGAAATTTTAATGCACTGAAATATGAATAGCTAACATTGAGTTTTCAAATTTATGCCTACAGTATTCTATATCTGGCATATATAGAAAATAATCTAGGTCCTATTAATTTCAAAATTAAATGTTAGCACATGCACGAACTTCAGTGTGATTAATTCATTTAATTTTGTGGGCTTGCAGCTGTTTTAAAATGCAAACAAAAGATATTCTCAGTTCTTTGAGTGACTCTGCTAACCTATTTTACCTCTGATAGACAATCATTTTTCCTACACTTGGAAAAAATATAATCTAAAAGTCACTTCTGTTGGGATAAAATATGAAATAGTAAAGAAGAATATAAGAGATGGAAACAAATAATTTACAAAATCATTGGAGCAATACAGGCAAATGCAAGAAATTTCAGCTGTAACCAAAAGGTAAACAAAAAGGGGAAGTAAGCAATGACTTTTAAAAAAAAATTTGCTTTAAATGTAATAAAAAATGAAAACAGAAGAGAGTAGGACAATATGGTCACAGGTAAACAGATAAAAACTTTATAAGGTCAAATGTAAAATAAAACTGGAGAGAAGCCAGCTAGGCAAGAGAGAAATGACTGACAGAGGAAGACAGCTAAGAAGAAAAACAGTTAGGGGGAGACTGAGTTCTGTTTCGGATTGTGGAAGTTCATTCTTTATGAAGCACTGAAGAAAAAAATGTTCATGGCTTTACTGAAGCCCCTAAAGCTCTTTGATGCAAATCCTCATGGCAGGAAATGTAAAGCTATTGGGGAGCCAGTTTTTTACCTCACGTCAAACAAGACTCATGAACGAAAAAAGTAATCTTTAATTTCTTTATCTGAATACATGTAATTGATTACAATACTTGAAATCTTACTACACTCTCTTCCATATTGGCTTGCTCTTAGGTAGTCTATTTCTTGTGGAAAAAAATTGCATCAGTAGCTTCACAGTATTAGAGGCATTTAACTGACTGCAAAATGTATTTACTGGGTAATTTTTCTTTAGTTTTGTGTGTCTGGAGGAAGACAACTGAGAGTACTAGGAGTACTAACATGACTAGTATAAATCCCTTTTTCCTGTAACCTGCTTTTAAGCTCTCTGCTTCAGCTTTGAGACACTGAAGAATACTTTTTACAAAGATGGCACAGTTCAGTTTTTTATGTGTATTCCAGACCAATAAACTATTCTTTAAAAGCATTTCATTTCAACATCCCAAGAATATAATAATTCTTTTTTAAGAAGGCCATAAATCCTTCAGATTCTGCATCATCTGAGAGTCAATGTATCTCACACACAGCTTGCATGCTGATGCTTGGGATTCAATCCTTCATACTCTTTGAATATCAGGTAAGGTATATGAGGGACGTCCTTTTCTCCAACCTATGTTGTTCACATAACTCTAATGTTTAGACTTTATACCTACTTTAACCAGGGAGAAAAAAATGTCGTGTGAAATTACTACTTTATTGTTCAACGTGAAATTTCACTGAAGAGATCCAAAACTTTTAAGACTCCACTACTTGAGATGAGAATTTATGTAATTTGACTCCATACCTGATGCTTATATCTTACTCTTGTGTGTGTTTGTTACAGTAGATTACTTCTATGGGGGTGGGAGGGAGTGAGGGTGTGGAGCTATTAACAAAGTAAACTTGTCCTTGAAGACCTGCTTATTTTAATTTTTAAACATTTCCTATGGGGAAATAGGCTTAAATAAAGAAACAACTTCAGCAATGGAAACAACTTACAGCAAAATTCTTGGCCTACAATAAGACATCATTTTATGTTTTCGGTCCCAATAGTTTCTTGCAACCTGTTCTATCTTACATTAGATATCTTGTTATAAATATTTAAGAAGTCTCATGGGAAATTATGGATATGGATTCAAATAAGACTTTCTGCCTGATAATCACGTCTGAGTGACATCTTCCTGACAGTCTGTAAGAAGAGGCAACTGTCTTCTGGAAATTACATTGAAAGGGAACAATAATGGGTAAAAGTGGTAGTAGTTCTTTAGTACAGTAGTACATTTTTTCAGTAAAAGTTCTGTAACAACAGGAGAGGAAAAATAAAAAGCCTTCCTTCAGCAATATTAGACATGAAGAAAGATAGAAAAGGAGAAATGGGGGACTACATTACCTGGAGCAATGACTTCTAAGCCACTATGGACAACACTGGGAATGTCAGAAGATAAAAAAATTAAAGTTAATGTTTTAATTCAGAATTTGAAAGGATTGACAGGAACATAAATACACAGGTCAGATTTCTAAAAAGACAATTTAAAAATATTTTAAAATATTTATAAGATTTTTTAAAATTGAATTTGAATGTCAATGGTTGCACATAAGTTACTATTGTACATTTACAAAAACTTTGTAGACAGGCAATTTTGAGAATTGCTCAAGTCCATTTCTGTAAAAAAACAGGACAGAAAAACCCCACCTAAGGCTTTTCAGTATTTTATAAACTGCTTCTTCAAAATTCAAGATGCATATAAAAAATTCAGAATTTCTGGTTAAAAAAAAACAAACCACAGTAACAGATTACTCAAATGGAAACTAAAAACCCAGTCCATAAGCAACCATTTCCTATGTCACATCCCTAAGAGATAACCCTCACCTATTATCTTAAACCTCAGTAGAGCTCATATTCTGAAATTGACAAGACAAAAAAGTGATGAAAAGTGTGATGAAGTATGATACAATGCCTTACCATCAGTTTTGAGACATTACAATGTAAACAGTAATGTTTACATTTCTCAATTTGCTTTCATTATTCTGATAATAAATATTTCAAAGGTCCTAGATTATTATAATATAGGACAATGAATTTCAGACTCTGCCTCTAATTATATCAGTGACTATGAAGCCAACACAGCACTGGAAGAGCTAACTTCCTTAACTTACAACATGCCTCTTCCTACACTGATATTAAAATAATCCATCCTGGATGTCATTTTTTTACACTGTACAAACATCACAACTGTCTACTTAACTGGACTTTTTGAATTTGATAAGTGTCACTTCACTTTTTTCTTTAGGCTCAGCCATACAAACATCAGCTTGAGCTGTAGTTTTCTAAGCTATTGTGCAAGACAAGTACTGTGCTAAAAATATGCTGTTACTCAAACTTTGAGATATTCTCTAGAGACCAAATTTTTTTATATGAGATTCAAATTAATAGGAAATGCCATTCCTGTGTTTTTTAGGTTGCAAGGCCAATAAATTTACCTTCTCAATGGAGAAAAAAATGAGGGAGGAGGAGAGATAAGTTTGCATTTTTAATTTCCTTGAATTAAAAAAAATCCCCAAGTTTTTAAAGGAATTGCATCTAGAACCTGGCAACTTTGGCAAGTTGTACTTTAATCCACACCTAGAACTGATGGAAATGCTTGTGAAGGAGGTGAGTGCAAAGATAGACTCACTTACTTTAAGTCAAGTTATTTTTATATAGAGAAATGAACAGCTCTAATTAGAAAGGTCTGGCCACATATGATACATCTAATTCACTACAACTATATAAAAACAGCCTATAAAATTCAACATACAATTTGAACAATAACTGTAGAATATATACTTTGCAGTATAATACAAGAAAATCATTTACTGATTTATGATTAGGACTTTCATATACTACAGCAAAATGACTGTCAGTACGGATTCTGAAAAAAAAAAAGTGCGCTTCACAATCAACTAAGTTTTCAAGTCAGCTTGTTAGGAAATTCAGTGCTTTATGTACAGCAAAAACATGGAGCTGAAATACACATGCAGATTTCCTTTTTAATACTAGTTATACCAGTTATACATTTGATTTTAAATGGAAAATTTCTGAATGGAACAAAAATTGAAAGAAGCCAGGTTAATCAAAGACAAGCCTTACAAAATGCTTTAAATGTATTTTCTTTCTAAGTTTCAATGATGTCATCACTTTCAAAAGAATTTGCTTATTTTAAGGCCTTGTATCAAAAGTTTTATTTCATAATATACTCACACACAAGCAGATATTCCCACCTATTTTTCCAATAATTTTTTTCCTCCACATAATATTAATGGAAAGCCTTAAGTAGTACTGGTACAAACCAGAAAAATTACTTAACTGCTTTGGCCAGAACATGAGCTAGGAGGAAAGGAAAAAAGATAATTAAAGTCACAGGCAAACAGCAGCCTGCCCTCTACCCTCTTGCTATGACAAACCCCACAAACATCTTGATAAGAACAGCACCTGTGTTGTCAGAGCAGTGCAAAGAGCAGAGAACTAGAGGCAGGACTGGAAGAAGCCCTTTTCTTCTAAACTTTAGGTAGAATATAATTTGTGATTTATAATTTTTAGAGACCTTCAGCACATTTCCTAAAGATAGAAGAGGAAAAATTTCAGCTATGGATATAAACAAAAATCTCACCTTATTATGGTCATACTTGTATGGGATTTTGAGGGTATCCATGGCCTTGATCATGGCCTGCATTGCTGTAAATATATTCTGGTACACCAGTTTTGTAAAGCCCCTTTTGTCTTCATCAGAGTAACCTGATCCATGAATGATTCTCATCTGTTTGATGAATGTGCTTTTGCCACTCTCTCCTGTGCCTGCAAGACAAATAAGAATATACTTCAGCCAATGGACACAAACATGACTTTTCTGCACAAAGTGAGCAGCTTGTTCAGTGCAGGGCAGAACCCTGTCAAGCGGTTATGGTGCTTGCAAGGTGCTTGCTACAAGGATCAGTTCAACATCAAGACAGCAGTAACAACTGAAGCAACACTGAATTAAAACTTTTAATTTGAAGACAAAGTAGAAGCAGAAAAAAAAATAGCAATGAGTTAATAACTAAAATAAAATATACTCTCCAAAAAATCTAGAACACACCACTGTGTATTTAAAATTATAAGCATAAATTTCCGTTCCCAAAGATATAGTTCTCAACTATAGGGAATTACTATAAGGTGTTCTATCACAAAAAATCATAGAGTAAGAACAAAAATCAGCTTGTGTGGCCAACTTTCAGAACATTATGGTAAGCAGCAATATACAACCAATACATAAATTTGTTAGAAAGCCAAATAATATAACAATTAGAGTTGTGCAAACTTCAACCTCACAAATATATAAAATCAGCTTTAAGTAAAATTTGGTTTGCATTTGTTAATGGAGAGTCATTACTTCCTTTAAATTTCTTTGTGTCTTTGTACTTTACACAAAGCATAAATAGCTAATAAATTAATATTCTGCATGTTTAACAATTTAAAGTTAAGATTTGCTTGTTTGGAATTTTGCACAAAATATATCACACAGCATTTTTTCCTTTGGCAAAATTCAGTCTCTCTGTGATTAGCAGAGCTTATCTAAGCAAGCAAATCATATGAATACTTTATAAGAAGGAATTGAAATTTAAAACAGTTGCACAGCCATATGAATGCTGTATGTTTACCTATTTAGCTCCCTAAGAAATGCAATGCATTTAAATGCATGCAATACTGTCACGGGTTTGATTTGGTAACCGGGCAGAAACAC
>VWZQ01013169.1:2889-16290 GCA_013397015.1 Myiagra hebetior | reverse complement strand
AACACAGCAGAGGAAGTTTTTGAGAAAGGGGAGAAGATAATCCAAATCCTCCTCAAAGACAGTTTTGCCATAAAACAAAGTAAGGTCAAGAGACCTGCCCAGGAAACTCAGTGGTTAGGAGTAAAATGGCAAGACATCATCAGATTCCAATGGACGTGATTAATAAGATAGCTGCTATGTTCCCACCAACCAACAAGAAGGAAACAGGCTTTCCTAGATGCCGTGGGCTTTTGGAGGATGCATATCCCAGACTACAGTATGACTGTAAGCCCTCTCTATCTTGTGACACACAAGAAAAATTATTTCAAATGGGGCCCTGAACAACAACCTTTTGAACAAATTAAACAGGAGATTGCTCATGCAATAGCTCTTGGGCCAGTCAGGACAGGACAGGATGTGAAGAATGTGCTCTATACCACAGCCGGGGATAATGGTCCTTCCTGGAGCCTCTGGCAGAAAGTACTGGAGGAGAATCAAGGGCAACACCTGGGGTTCTGGAGTTGGGGAGACAAAGGATCTGAGGCCTGTTACAATCCAACTGCATTTAGTGAAGGCCACCAGGTTAGTTAATGCTAGAGGCTCTACCAGTTGAGCTGGCTCTGCCCAATCAGAAGCCCCGCATACAGCAGATGCAGATAAAGTCCCTGTGGTGCGTATGAGAAAATGTTAGGAAAGAGTCTGGATTAGTCTTGCCTCAAGCAAAGGCAAACCCATCCATGGCATTCTTGCTCAGGGACCGGGATGCACTTGGTGGGTAATGCAGAAGGAAGGGGAAACACGATGTGTACCTCAAAGGGATTTGATTTTGTGTGAGAACCCTCTGTAATGTTGACTTGCCTATCAACTGGTTGTTGATACTGCCACTGTATACCATAAACACCAGTCGAGGACAAAATGAACTCGACCCAAATCTTGGGGGATGGTCAGTGACTACCGAAATAATACCTGTGCTTGTGTATAGTTCATATATAGTTTAAAAGGTATTAATTTGAGCATGATATAGATGGTATAGAATAAAGGGTGGAATGTGTTCTAGTTACAGGGATAGGAGGCAGAGTCCAAATTGTGTATTCTACACCCCCTCTACATCATCTTTAGTGGACTGTCTCTAAGACCCACAGACAGAAATGGAAGGTCGGCCATTTTTGCTGCTGCAGAGGGAGGAGAGGGCATGTGGGACCGGGGGTTAGGACCACATGGCCAATCAGCACCAGGAGAGGAATAGCCTGTCGTACACCACCACTGCCAGGGCCGCCACAGCTGCGGTTGGGGGCTGCTTGCAGCTTTTGCCAGCCACTGCCATGCGGGAACCCAAGTCAGCATCTTTGCAGAGTAAGTCCTTTCATACCTTCCAGGTTTTGTTTTGCCCCTGTTCCCCATTGTTTTGTCTGTCTGGAGGTGTTAAATGGTGGAAATTTGTTTGGCACAGTACTTTCTTTGTTCTCCAGAGCCACACTGCATTTTTGTTTTTGCTGGGGATGGGGGGGGACAGGTGGCATTTTGCCTTTTCGGGTCCTGTAGGTAAACCATTTTCCTCTGTATTGTTCTGTTGTTTGCAAGTTTCACCTAAGTAAAATTCTGAGTTACGTTTTAAACCTCTCGCAGTCTCGTTTTCTTTGTTTTCCCCTCCACTGTCATGGGGGAGGGAAGGAGGGTCTCAAGCAGTTTGTTGGGTTTTGGGTTTTTTTTAAACCATTACACAGTCCAGCTAGTTTTCCACCTACCTTATCATCCACTTCACCAAATTTGTGAGGCATGCAGACCACGTCAAGTGTTTCTAAAGTCAACATATACCATTTTTCCCCTTGTCCACACAGACAGTCATGCAAGGAAGGCAATCAGGCACAACTTACCCTTGATAAACCCGTGCTGGCTGCTCACAATCACCTTCTTGTACTTTATATTCTCAGGCATGACTTCCAGGAGGATTTGTTCCTTAACTTTTTCAAAGACTGAGGCAGGCAAGGCTAACCAGCCTGTAGTTTCCCAGATCCTACTTCTTGAAAACTGAAGTAATGTTTGGTTTTTTTCCTCCCCAAGTCATCTGCCAATCACCATGGCCTTTCAGAGAAGATGGAGTGGGCTCACAGTAACATGAGCCAGTTTCCTCAGCACCCTCAGGGGCATCTCATCTGGTCCCACAGACTTGTAACTCTGCAATTGGCTTAAGTGGTCCCTAACTTAATCCTTGTCTACTGTGGGCAGTATTTCACTCCTGAAGACTGTCACTAGGCTCTGGTACCTGAGAGGCCAGAAGGCAGATCTTACCAGTGAAAAACCAAGAGTCCTGGTTTCAGCTGGAAGAGTTCACTTTCTTCTTAGTAGCTGGTACAGTGCTGGGTTTTGGATTCTGTATGAGAATAATGTTGATAACACACAGATGTTTTGGCTGTTGCTCAGCAGTGCTAACCCTTAGTCAAGGACTTTGCAGTGTCTCATGCTCTGCCAGTGAGCAGGCGCACAGAAAGTTGGGAAAGAGTACAGCCAAGACAGATGACCTGAACTGGCCAAAGGGATGTTCTATAACATAGAGCTGGGAGTGGCTAATCACTGCTAGAGGACTGGCTGGGCATCAGTCAGCGGGTGGTGAGCAATGGTATTGTGCATCACTTGTGTTTCTTGGGTTTTATTCCCCCCTCTCTCCTTTTCATTACAGTTAATTGTTATATTTTATTTCAATTATTAACCTGTTCTTATCTCAACCCACAAGTTTTACCTTTTTTTACCCCCAGTTCTCCTCCCCATCCCACTGCAGGGGGAGAGTGAGCAAGCTGCTGTGTGGTACTTAGTTGCCAGCTGGAGTTTCCCCTTTCTCTTAATTTAAGGTAATCTTATAGAACATTGATGATTCTTCACAGACTCACACAATATTCTAAGTTGGAAGGGACCCACAAGGATCAAGTCCAACTCTCAAGTGAATGGCCGGTAGTTAAACCATGACACTAAGGCAGAGTGGCATCTAGTACCCAATTACCTCAGCCTTTTACATGTTCATTGAGAAGAAAACGGCCTTTTGCTGCCCATGTAACCCTTCCTGCTGTCCTCCACATCCCTCTCTAGTTGCAACTCCAGCTGATCTCAGGTTTTTCTAACTCCATCCCTGCATGCTCAGACAGTGTTCTGAGCTCCCCACATCTCTATAAAGACTTGATACACTCAAGATCACCCTAGCATTATAACTGGCATCAACATGTATGAACAAAAAGGGATAGATGAGTCTTTGCTCTTTCTGCCACTGTCCAAATCCAGGTCCCTGATAGGCAACAAGCCTCCCAAGACTGCAAGTCAGGCTAGCAGATGAATGCCTCACTCCCCCACAAGAGGTTTCCAACTACCATCACCCTCCACTTATTCTGGTGAGGAATCTTTCATAATTCATTTTTTTCACTATAAATTAAAATTTAAGTGAAACTATTATGCTTTTTTTAATTAGACTATGTGTGAAAACCCATCCTCTGAAAATAAAAAACTGATCCACAACAAAAACATTATGCAGCTTCATTTTTAGTCTAATGCAGCTAGAAGATACATCACTACCTATAGTTGGGAAAAAGCAAATCCCTAATTCTGTCAACACCAGACAGCAGCAGATCAACATACTGTAGAGAACAAATAAGAAATATAATTTCATTAACCTCCAAATCATATTAGGAAATTTCATTACAAGAAGAGAGAATTCACTTTCATTTCTAAAGAACAGAAGAATCACATAAAAACCAACAAACATATATTTCTGCATGTCTGAAAACACATTAACACCACTACTTAGAGCATTTTTATTTGGGAGATAATGACTCCAAAGTAGTTCCCTTAAAATAGTCACTGTGGTTTTATTCTCAACATAAATCCCTTTCAAAAAGCTTAGTACAGGATCCCAAATTTAGTAATTGACTAACTGAACAAAACATACATACCAAGTTTTAAAAATTAAAACAATAAACTCGAAATAAAAAAAAAGCCTTTTTCCTAAATTTAAGTGATTCTATGCTACAGAGGTATTCCTTTATATGCTTGTCTTGGGGTGACTTTATGATGTGTATCCCCTATCGCCACTCTATGCCCAGACATGATTCCTGCGCCTTTCTGTGTCTTTAAAACTGGATGTGAGAAAACCAAAAAAGCCAGATGAACTTTTCAAAGGAGTTTGTGCTCCAAGGACACAGATAGCTGCTGCTTTCTGTGGCAGCAAGAGCTGAGGCAAGCACCTTCCTGCTTTTCCCGGCTATTGGCTCCTTTTCTTGGAAGAGAGAGACGGGGAGTTAAACTCCTTTGTTTTCCTGGGACTTCGGTTTCTTCTTCTCTTCTGGTCTGTTCAACAATACCAGAACACACTGGGAGACCCTACACCGTTGGCCCAGAGGGGGGCCCACACTGAACTCCAGCTCCAAAGAGGACAGAGAGAGAGACCACAGAAAGGACACTAAAATCTTCCCAGGTTTCTCTCCACAGCGAGAGGCTTTATTATTTAGCATTATTATTCTTTTCCCATGTGTTTGTTAAATAAATAGGTTTTTTTCCTTCACTTTCCTCTGAGGAAAATTTTTTTTTCCTGAACCTGGTGGGGGAGGGGTGGCTGTAACCTGCCTTCTATCAGAGGATGTTCAATTTTGGATGTTCCTCCAAATTTGTCTCAAACCGGGACAATGCTGAACTAGCTTTCTGAAAATACAAACTTTATTATACCATTACATTGAAATATACGACGCAACATAGTAGTTAATAAATCATTGCATCAACGCACATGTATCCCACTCCATAGATTGAGACACAAGCAAAGAGAGCATCAAAATCCAGGTCTCATGATTCCTAACTGTATACTCAGACCTCAAGGTACAACTACTAAAAGAAAAGGCACAAAATAGTATAATATTATTTAATATTATTTTAACATGTTGAGGGGTCAACAATAGTAACAGAAGTTTGACAAATCTTCACCAAGACAATTATGACTTCAGTGACCTGTCTATTAGAAAAGCTCGCAAAATTATTGATAATTAGGAAATTTAAAATATAGCTAGAAATCAAGAAATAGCTACTGTCAATTATGCCTTTTATATGATGGCCACATTAAAAAAAAATCACAATTATCTAAGATTCCCCTTGATCTTTAAGTCAGTTTAGTCTTGTTCAGTTATTCATAGAAGCAAGATTTTTTAAATCTAATATTTCGCTAAAGAAATTGGATAACAACTGAGATACAAGTTAGCACTTTAGACTTAAAAATCTGCTAGGTAGCAAAATAAGACCAAGTAGTTCTGATAAATAACAGGAGAGAACATAGATTTGATTGAGGTTCACAACTGAGCAATATGGTAAAAACTGCCAATAGAAGCTAGGATATGAAAATAACAGTCCAGAAATCACAATAATGTCACAAAATAGTAAAAGCATGTGTCTCTGATCTGCATATAAAAGCTAAGAGGAAAAACAATGCTGTAAGTTAGTTCAAACGAAAGGTCCAGTATTCTCTTGCTGCAAGCATAGTATGTTTGTACATGTATTGACCACTAGGAAGTAGAAAGGAAATCAGAGGCTTGGAAAGTAAACCTAGATAATAAATGGAGGGGACATGCTAAAAATACAGAAAAAACCCATGAGGTAACAGTATAGAAGTATCTCAGGGAAAGAGATATGACAGCTGAAACACTGAAGAGCAAACAGTTCCAACTTTAAATTTAGAAAAGTTAGTCTATAAGCTCTATCTTGTTTTCTATTGAACTTAATTCAAATGCCATTGTCCTGGTTTCAGCCAGGACAAGGTTAATTTTTTTTCAGCAGCCAGGAGGGGGTGTGGCCAGGACCCTGAGCCTTCCAAGAAGAAAGGGTTCCTTCCTTCCAGTCAAAAAAACTGTGTTGGGGGGGAAAGCTGTCAGGCATTGTTTATTGTCTTGAGCTCCAAGGTAAGCTCTTTTTTTCTTTTTGCATGTGAATCTCTCTCTCTTTTGTATACTTTAGTTATTAGTATTGTTACTGTTCCTTTCTTATCTCATTGCTGTTTCCAGTAAATTGTTCTTATTTCAAGCCATGATCTTTGCCTTTTGTACCGCCAATTCTCCCCTCCAGCCACCTCCAGGGGGCAGGGGGAAAGGGAGGGGGTAGCAAGCAGCAGCGTGGTTTTAGTGGGAGTACTAAATTGGGGAGTACCATTCCTAAACCATGACAGTCATTCAAAAGACTCATTTTTGCTCAGTAGATTTATGAGCAATCTAAAATCGTCAAATGCCTGTGAGGAAATGCTCACCCTCACAAGAAATGAACCTCCAGTAGTTAGCACCTTCTTTAAAAACATGAGATGCACATAAAATGTGACTCAGTGTCCAAGTGGAAAACAGTAACAAGTGGTGTCTCTCAGGGATCTTTATTGGGACCAATATTGTTTAATATCTTCATTAATAACATTGATACTGGGACTGAGTGCACCCTCAGCAAGTTTACAGATGACACCAAGCCGAGTGGTGCAGTTGATTCCCTAGAGGGAAGGGATACCATCCAGAGGGACCTTGAGAGGCTTGAGAAGTTGGCCTATGGAATCCTCATGAAGTCCAACAAGGCCAAATGCAAGGTCCTGTACCTGGGTCAGGGCAATCCCCAGGATCAATACAGGCTGAGAAATAAATGGATTGAGAGCAGTACTGCAGAGGAGTTGAGGGTACTAGTGGATAAAAAATTGGACATGAGCTAGTAGCATGTGCTTGCAGCTCAAAAAGCTAACTGTATCCTGGGCTGCATCAAAAGAAGCCTGGCCAGTGGGTTATGGGAAATTATTCTCCCCCTCTGCTCTGCCCTTGTGAGACCCCACCTGGAGTACTGTGTCCAGCTCTGGGGTCCCCAGTAAAAGATAGACAGCTGTTAGAGCAGGTTCAAGAGGGCCACAAAAGTGTTCAGAGGGCTGAAACACCTCTCCTATGAAGAAAGGCTGAGAGAGTTGGGATAGACTGTATCATGGTCTTTCAATAGTTAAAGGGGACTTATAAGAAAGACAGAGACTTTTACCAAGGCCTGTAGTGACACAAAGAGCAACAGTTTTGAACTGAAATCAGGTGGTGAGACACTGGAACAGGTTGCCCAGAGAAGTTGGAAGGTTGCTCCATCCTTTGAAGTGTTCAGGGTCAGACTGGATGAAGCTTTGAGCAGCCTGATCTAGTGAAAGATGTCCCTGCCTATGGCAGGGGGGTTGGGCTACATGATCTTTAAGTTTAAAGATCCTTTAATCAAAGTATNCTCTGCCCTGATGAGACCCCACTTGGAGGACTTTGTCCAGCTGTGGGGTCCCCAGTAAAAGATAGACAGCTGTTAGAGCAGGTTCAAGAGGGCCACAAAAGTGTTCAGAGGGCTGAAACACCTCTCCTATGAAGAAAGGCTGAGAGAGTTGGGATAGACTGTATCATGGTCTTTCAATAGTTAAAGGGGACTTATAAGAAAGACAGAGACTTTTACCAAGGCCTGTAGTGACACAAAGAGCAACAGTTTTGAACTGAAATCAGGTGGTGAGACACTGGAACAGGTTGCCCAGAGAAGTTGGAAGGTTGCTCCATCCTTTGAAGTGTTCAGGGTCAGACTGGATGAAGCTTTGAGCAGCCTGATCTAGTGAAAGATGTCCCTGCCTATGGCAGGGGGGTTGGGCTACATGATCTTTAAGTTTAAAGATCCTTTAATCAAAGTATTCTTTGATTTGATGCTGCACATAAGATAGTCTCACCCATGTGCTGTATTCTCATGTTTCCTTTTAAGAATACATGACAGAAACATACAACTCAATCACCCTACTGTTTTACCACATCAAGGCAGCACAGTTCTCTAGCCTAAGAAATTGTGTATACACATACACAACGTTGATATTCCATCAATTCATTTCAGAGCAATTTTTAAGAAGGTAGCATTTGGGAAGGCGCTCTAGCCTGTAGATTAAGTCTACCTGTAACACAGAACTTGCATATACCTAGTACTACTTTAAATTAACATCTTAGCCCACACTGGCTCCTGCAGGAGATCCTAAGCATGAACTGTTTTCCTCCTATGTACTGCCACACATGCCATAGCAGTAACCACCTTACAGCATTGGTAATGTTGCTTTGCAGAACACTCATTCAGAAATAGCTCAGCACCTCATACCAGCCTCCTGACAACACCAACAGATGTCCAAAACTTTTTTAATCCTGCATTAGCCTGTCAAAGAGTGGTGTGGTACAGCAAAGGTCCTAGTGTAGCAGTTGGAATATTGACCACAGAATGTATTTTACAAAAATATTTCAAGCTTCTTCAAGTTAGAGCCTACGAATAGGTCTGCTTTTCTTCTGCACCATTTGCAGAGGCCTTAGCACAACCACAGGTAGAAAAAAGGATTCCCAACCCTACTGTTTATATGCAACTTTTCTAACCTCCTGAACTTTTATTTTTTATTGAACTATATAAATCTAATGATTCAAAGGTATTTCCTCATTTGAGCCAAAACAAACAAAAGCAGCATAGACTACTATAACTGCATGAAACAGATGAGACTCAAGTCCTTACTGTCACAAAAAAGAATGCAGGCAGCTTCTTGCAGTTTATAGAGGTTTAACTCATTATTCTACACAGTTTAAAAAATCCATTGTTTTCAAAAGCATTAATTAGCAAAGAAATTTGAGGAAAGGGAATGTGTTTTGAGCAAGTTTAACGTGAAATTCAATGCAAGCATCACAAACAGAAGCCATTAGCTGCTGATCTGATATAGTTACTCAGAAAACATCCATCATAGCACCCCCCAACGAATTATTGGGTTCTGTACCTCCAACCAATTATTATTTCAAACTGCTGTGTTGGGGTTTTTTAATTCCTGAATAGACTGTCATATTTTTACATATGATTCTCAACAATCCTATCAGAGATGAGCTCATTCAGGTTTCTGGTCACACTGCTTAAATCATTCCTGCTTCCAGGATTCAAAAAACAAAAAGAGTAACTCACACCATTACATAGTATAAAACCCACCCATATATGTGAAAACACCATTTAAATACAATTTCTTCAATATGATGCCATGCACTAAGCCTAATAATTTGTGCTCTGCAGATCCCATTCTTTCAGGCAGCTATCTGAAATGCCTAGAGCAACACCTACCAATAATAGTTTGACCCATGAGGGTCACAGAACTAAACTTTAAGAATAGCCTTTACTTATAAGGCACCTATGATAAAGTCAAGTCAGTTTGCAGAAGTGAAAGCCATCCAAATTGCCCTAGAGATTGCTGAGAGAGAAAAGTGGCCTGCACTCTATACTGACTCCTAGATGGTGGCTAATGCTCTATGGGGGTGGCTACAGAAATGGAAGAATACTAATTGGCAACGCAGAGGCAAACCCATCTGGGCTCCTGCATTGTGGCAGGACATCACTGCATGGGTAGAAAACATGACTCTGAAGGTACGTCATGTAGATGCTCACATGCCCAAAAGTCATGCCACTGAAGAACATCAAAACAATGAACAGATAGATAAGGCTGCCAAGACCGAAATAGCTCAGGTAGACTTGGACTGGGAGCAGAAGGGTGAGCTATTTATAGCCCGTTGGGCCCATGAAACATCAGGACATCTAGGAAGGGATGCAACATATAGATGGGCTTGTGATCAAGGGGTGGACCTGACCATGGAGGCCATCACACAGGTTATCCATGAATATGAAATGTGCTGCAATCAAGCAAGCCACAAAGAAAGAACAAACCTAATCACTTCAATAAAACCCTCAAGGTACTTTGACATCTTCAAAAAGGGCTCCAACCTTGAACCAAAGACTGTAAAAGGTATGAGTCAAGCAACTGCTTGTACTCACTTCTGAACTCTCAGAAATACTTTCTTTCTATGTCTCATCTGGTCCTCCCCTATATACAACAGCCTCCTTCCCTTCACACCCTTGACAAGGCAGAGTACAACAAAGATACTATGTGGCTATTTAATTTCACAGTGCATGTGCTCAAAGAGGGCTGAATTAGGCAATCTCTGTGTAATCTAGTTCTGGCACATTGCAACTCCTGAGTACTCAACTTGACAACCTTGCTGTTCTGAACAGCTTCTTGAATGCAGTAACATTTTTCATATCTCACTAACAAACACAGCAGCAGTAAAAACAAGCATGATTATCTACACTGATACCCCACAACCTTTCCCAAGTTGATACCAGTGAAGTAAACACTAAGGTACACAAAAAGTTAAGTTTTTCCATATTGCTTTTCCTCTCAACACAAGTTAATTTTGCTCACCTTGTGTCACTCATTATTGAGCATTAGCTCTTTCTAAAGTTTCTTGGAAGACCTTCTAATCACCCCAGCTCAAATAACTGTCGTATTTGCAAACATTTCTATCCCACTATTCTCCCTCACATACTCCAGTCTCTGGATAATTTTTCCAGTTCTATACCCATTCCAATTTGGAAGGTATGTAGCAGTCAATGGCAAAAGGTCAACAGTTAAATTTACTTTCTCTTTTCCTATCTCCCAACCAACTTCTTATTACAACAGGATTTAATTTCTCTCCACAAAGTAAAGAAAGCACCAAGAGACCCTGATTAAAAGTAAGCTTATACCTCCATCAGATACTTAAGAGGCCTGAGACACTGGAATTCCAAGTTCTCCAGCATTTATCTTTTCAAATACACCCTTCCCCATCCCAAAACTTATTCTGGCAAAACCAAGCCATTTTGACAAAAAATACAGAGCAGTGATACAATTTATTAACATCTGAAGCTCACTTTTCTCCTATACCTTATCCTTGCAAGAACAACTTCCATCATCTTACAAATTGAGAACTTTCAGCCAACCACAGACCCTATATCAAGGCAACTTATCCTAACCTTATAACTAATATAAAATTAGTGTGTTAAATGAAGAATAAAAGAAAAGCATTAAGAAAACTCAAGACAAACCAGGTTCCTATAAAATCTATCACAAAAGTACAACTGTTGCTGCAGCTTTATCTTTTCAGCTTTGATGAGGTTTTTCCTTCCTAATATAGAAGGATACTTATGTTAACAATGTAACATTACCATCAACGGTTTATTAGAAGATAACTACTTTCATTTTTAAAAATCTGCAACTTCAAAGGACACCGATATACCCATTTCCAATTTTTAACAAAACCATGCTTAACATTATTTCCATATTTAAATTTCTGCTGATAAGACTAAGAAAAACATTATTCCCCTCACTACAAACAAAACATACACCAGAAAAAAATCAAAACATAACCTCTATCAATCAGGAACACGTTTTTAAAAATTCTCTTTTAATAAAACATTGCAACACATCATACTATTGTGGCTTTAACCAGTGTAATCTAACAAGCCTGCATCCTACTACCCTACTTTAAATCACATACCATGGATATCTATCACAGCAGCAGTTTACAGAGTACTTTTTCCAACAAAGCCACAAAACCTTTTCATTAACCCTTATTTTACTTCTTGTTGTTCACATTTGCCTCATTATCTGCATTATCTCCAACAACCCCCTCACACACTTTGGAAAAAACCCCCCAAAACAACAAACAGCAGCAAAAAACAAAAAAAAAAACCACAACCCACCCAAAAACCCCCACAAAAACAAACAAAACCCCTAACAAAACCACCAAACCCAAACAACAAACACACACAATACACCACATCTTAATCAGAAAAGAAACAAGAGGATTTAATACCTTTACTAGGAAAAATGGTTAGCAGATTTGGGCAAGTCTGGTCTTAGGCAAGCACGCACACTAACAAAATGCTCTAGCTATACACCAAATACCCACCATACCAATCCTCCATCTAGAAGTCAGTGTTACTCCCAAAAATTGAAGTCTTCCAGCACATTGCTTTCAAAGCATCAAGATTAAATAAAGATATCTCAATTCCTTTTAAAAAGATTATTCTTACAGCTCTAGGAGAATCAAAATTATGTATGGACACAGGTGCTAAATTTAGTTCCTAAGAAAGCCAAAAATTATCCTTTCAAGATAAGGTAGCACTTCTACATAATATTTTTATTAGTGCAATTAACAGTAAAAAGGGGTAGAAAACTAAGCAAATTTATTTACACGTAGCTCCTCTCTACATAAATTCCCTTCTTTTATTTTTCTCTCCATTTTCCTCACTTTTTTTATTAATCCTTAACTATACCCTTCATACACCCATAGCAAAAAAAAACACAACAACAAAAACCCAACCAAACCAAACAAAAATCCACAAAAAAAAAAAAAGGAACAAGAACAAACACACAAAATACATAGATGATGACCTCTACAAAAGATGCTACTAGTTGGCATGTTTCCTCCTTTTAAATACAAAACTTGAAAAGAATATATTACTTCTCAATCTGCCAAAGCTACCAAAATACAAACTACACTTGAACAAGGCAAACTCTCCCAATCCCAACACCACAGCCAATTACCTGCATAAATTCCTTCTACACCTGCCATGCAACCCCCTCCCCCATCTTCATTATACCCAAGTAGACCACACCCCAATCCACTTCTCCTGGATGCCAGGCCACCCTTCTTGCGTCGCCTCCCACCAAGCCCTGCTCTCCCCGAGCCTTATGTCCCACAATCCCTTTTCCTAATCCTTCATACCCTAAGAAACACGAGGGTACTTCCCCTCACAGGAAGCATATCATGCCAAGCCCACCTCCTCTTCTTCTGCACTCCTTCTCCCTTCACATTATGCCATTCAGAACTCCCAGGGCACATCAGCAAGCCACTCTGATGCCCACCCCCCACACACCTTCCTTCTTTCCCCCAAAACAGATTCCTTCAGGCCCACCTCTCAGGCTCATCTTTCAAACAGTGAGGTAAGAGAAGTGAAAATAAACAGCTCTCCTGTCTCCTACCCTCTATTATCTGCCTCGGACACACTCCTTGTCCGGAGCGAGGCAAGGCCCGAGTTGCGGGCTAGTGAGGAGTAGCAGAGACCAGGCCCACTTCAAGCTGCAGTAGGCCCTTCAACCTCAGCAAGCACAGGCCTGGCGTGTGTGCTTAGTGGCGACAGAAAAAGGACTCAGAGCCTACCCATAAAGTACACGACCACGGCAACCCCTCCCGCAACACTACAAAGCAAGGATTGGCCGCCGCCTTCCTCCTGCCACCATGGCCACTTTTCGCGACCGACTCCACAGGCCTCGCTCTCAGCGACGGTGCCGCCATGTTGACCCACCTCACACAGCGGCAAGCGAGGCCGTAGAGGGCTCAAGGACATTCCCCCCTCCCCCCTACCGCGGTCTTGGGTCTCTCACCTTCATGTCGGGACATCCTAATCTTGAGGCTGCTGCCCAGGCCTGTCCCTAGGCTTCCGCTGGGCTGCTCAGGCGTTCCGTTAGGCCAGGTCTCTCCCGCCTTACGCACTGACCCCCAAACGCGAAGCGAACAAGCAGCAAAAAAGGGAAAGAAATGGGGGGGG
>VWZQ01013157.1:46985-67043 GCA_013397015.1 Myiagra hebetior | reverse complement strand
CCCGGGCGGGTGAGCGGCGATGGGGCCCGGGCACCGCAGCTGAGGGGCGCAGCCGGGCCACGGCCTGCCCCGCACCTCGTAAGGGCCGCGGATAGAGGGGGTCCAACCAGCCCGAGCAGCTCGGTCGCTCACAGGGGTCCTCGGCTGAGGGAGACCTCGGGGCGTTCAGCCCCTCACGGGGCCTGCAGTGAGGGGTCCTGGCCGGCTGCAGGGTCCTCAGCCCCTCACGAGGGCCTTTGGCCAAGGGGGTCCAGCTTGCCCTGGGGGTGCTGAACTCCCCCGGGGTTCCTCTGCTGAGGGGTCCCGGGGTGCTCAGCCCCTCTTGGGGGTCTGGCATTGAGGAGTCCTGGCTGGTCCTGGGGGGCTCAGCCCCTCACAGAGGCCTTGAGCTGAGGGGTTCCAGCAGGCGCCAGGATGCTCAGCTGCCCACAGAGGTCCTGAGGTGCCGAGCTGGGGGTGCTGATCCCCCACAGCACCCCCAGGATGAGGGGGCTGACACCCAGCCCCGGGCTGGCTGAGCTGCCCCTGCACCGCTGCGTCCCGCATGTCCCGTGTTATCCATGTGGGATGGCTGAGAGGGGTGGGACAGGTCGCAGCCCCACCGTGGGCTGGCTGTGTGCTCTTCCCGACATCCACGCCGGTGGATCACCCATCACTGAGGTGCTCCAGGGTGGTTCCAAGATGTCCCTGGTTAGATAAGCCAGGCAGGGATGCGCTTGTGGAATCAGGTGGGGCTTGTGGGCACCCTGGGATACGGTGAGGTAAGAAGGGGTTAGGGATAACCCTTTAGGATGCCCTCAGGTATCCTAAAACAGAGCCCTCTGTGGTGAAACACGTGTGGGGAGGTGGATGGTAAAACCACACCCGTGTGAGCTTCACCTCTGTAGAGGTTTTCCCCAGGTGGGTAAACTGGTTTCATCCTCCTGGTGAATTAAACCGGTCTGGTTTACAGCAGGACATGATCTTGGAATAACTGCCTTGGACCTCCCTGAGTATTGCAGTGACCTTGAGCAAATGGTTTATGTCCCTCTGCAGCATCACTGCTCCCTGCAAGCCAGGAGTGCAGCCGGTGGAGGGGCTAATTAGTGCTTTTTAGGTAATTATTTCCATGCAAAAGGTGGCTGAGTTCCAGCTGTGGGATGCTCTGGTCCACACGGAATCACAGGATGGGTGAGGAATCACAGCAAGGCTGGGACCTCCCTGCTCGTGTTCCAGTGCTGCAGATAATTCCCTGCCTACCACAGCAGGAGCCCTCTCCCTTTTTGGAACCTGTCCCAAATCATAGAAAGGTGGGGGTGGCACCTTTTTAACAAACCTGCTAAAAATAGGGGGTGGGATTATAATCCTAATCCGGGAGACCTTTCTCAAGGCTCCAGGGGAAACTGTGCTTTAATCTTCTTTTCTTCTTCATGAGGGGGCTTTGCCTTCCCGGTAAAGCCTCTCTGCTAATCAGTTTTAATTTGTTTAACTCTTGTGATGTCTGTCCTTTGCTCCCTTGGTTATGTTGCCACCTGCGAGGTAAAATCCCGGGTGAATTTAGCAGCACAGGCAGACCAGGAAACGTTCCTTGCCTTGGGCACAACCTTCTGCAGCCTCCTTCAGTGACCACCTTGTCTTTTTGCAGCCCAGAGGGGTTGGTGTGGCTGTTTGTCCACAGTCCTGGGTGTGGCAGATAATTTATAGTGTTAATTAGTTGGGCTGTTCTCTTGCTGATTGACTCTGCAGTGGTTTTGGTGGGTTAGGCTGGATCCCTACCCCTTTTTTTAAGAAACTCTCTGCTGGATATTTGCAGATGAGCTGCTCTGAAAATGCCAAAATCTGACAAAACGGGAAAATCTGAGCTTTTGCCTAAAATAACCACATTTTTGTGAAGTTCTGCTGCAGCCAGCGTGGAAGTGTGATGCACTGATGCATTCCTGGGCTGGGAACCAAGCAGGAGAGAGAAAAAGCCCCATATCCCCCAGATCTGGGGTTTTGGGGGTTCTTTTCTTGCTTTACCTGTGGGTTAGTGGGGGGAGGAGCTGCTTGGCAGGGATGGGGGAGCAGGGAATGAGGGCAGGGACGTGGTGGGATTGCCCTGGGAAGTTGTGGATGCTCCATCCCTGGCAGTGTCCAAGGGCTTGGAGCAGCCTGGGATCATGGGAGGGGTCCCTGCCCATGGCAGATGAGCTTTAAGGTCACTTCCAATCAAACTGGGATTCTGTGAAATTCCCAGTTTGCCACCTTTCCTCCTGTGAGGGCCCAGCCCCATGGTCTGGGAGTGGAAATGGCTTTTGTTCCCTCCCAGTTTTCCTCTGCACATCTCCAGCAAGAGAAGGCACTCACGAGGGAGGGAGGCAGGAGGAAGCACCTGCAAATCTCTAGGTTTATTTTTAGTCCAGTTTTGAAGGAAGTGAGATGTGATCACAACCCAGGTGCCTTTTCTCTTAGTTATGAATATTTTGGGGAAAGAAGAGGGAGTAAAGTGAAAGAGAGGGTCCCACTGTGGACGTGGTGGGACATGGTTTGGATCTGTGAGCAGAAGTTTTCCTCTCACCTTCGTGGTCATGGACCTGAGGTGAAGCTGTGTGGATTTGGCCCAAAGGAGAAGGGATGTTCCTGCACAAGGAAAGTGCCTGCAAGTGTTCCACGTTGGATGGGGCTTGGAGCAGCCTGGTCTAGTGGGAATCGTCCTTGCCCGTGGTAGGGGTTTGGAATGAGATGGTCTGGAAGGTCCCTTCCAACACCAACCATTCCAGGATCCTCCTCAGATGAAATCCTTGTGCCTTCGGTGACTGCAGGGACAGTTTTGGTGTTTTCCATAATCCCAGACCAGCCAGGGCTGGCATCCCTCAGCCTTTTGGGGGTGTTGGATGCAGCTTTGCCAGCCAGGAGAGCAGGGAGCGGAGGAGGAACCAGGAAGGGAGATTAAAGCCCAGCAGGATTGTTCTCATTGGCCACCTTAAAACTGAGGCTCATTAATTAAGGCTTTAGGAGCTCACAAATAGCCCGGCTCCATCCCCAGGAGTCTGTGTTGCTGCCAGGGGCTGGGCTGCTTTCCTTGCCTGGAAGGGAGGACAAGGAAAAGGTAAGGATGTGTTGGAGCCTGCTCCCAGCCCATTCCATTCCTCTGCCCCCCTTCCCAGTTTGTCTGGGGTGGCATGAAGTGATTGGAAGTGATTTGGGCAGCTTTAAATTCCTGGTGTTTGCTAAAGGGCAGATGAAATTTGGAGGGAGGAGAGGGGAAAGCTCTTTTCCCTCTGGCTGGGATCTAGGGCTGGGATTTGTGCACCCAGAGCAGTTCTTGTTGGCACAGCTGGATCATGGGTGGGTTTGTCCAGGAACACCTGGATAAATCCATGCTGGGATCCCATGTGGGGATTTTGAGGGGTTTGTGGGAGCTGCTGTGTGGTGAAGGAGCAGTGCTGGGGAGCAGAGGTGTGGTGAAGCCACGGGGATGTCTGAAGGGTGATGAATTTGTGTGGAGAGTTTTCCAAGGAATGCTTAGGGCTCACCTGGTTGAATTTTGCGGGAGAGAAGAACTGTGAGGGAGAGGAGAGAGGGAAATGCTTTGGGTAACTCCTCAGGGACTGCTCTGCTTCCTTGCTGCAAGCACTGGGTAGCATCTCCCTGGTGCTTTCTTCTGGTATTGAGTATTCAGGCAAAACCTGTTTTTTTGGAAATGATGGAAGTTTAAGGACTAAAGGAATGGTAGGAAGGTCCCCAAAGGACTTCCCTGAGTTTGTTCAGCCTCCAGTTTTTGGGATGATGGAGCCTAATCCGGCAATGTGGTGACTGGACTGGTCCTCCAAGATCTCATCTGTTGGATCCCTGCAGCACCTGGAGGGCGCTAAGCAGAAGAAAAGAAGGAATAAACGAATTTCCTTCGGGATGATCACTGACCGTGGCTGCTGTTCCCGCCCACGCTGCCGCTGTTGGCCCCTCCTCAGCCTTCGTGTATTAATATCCCGTCCCTTGGCACGGCCTGGGATGAACTCCGGGCATCCTCAGGGAGCAGAGGGCAAACTTGTGGAATGCTCGGGCTGCCGTGCGGCCCGAGGGAGGGATTTGGGGCCGAGGAGGTGTCTCGCTCCCGCAGGCGGGGTCAGGGAGCGAGCGGGGCTGGATTAGCCCGCGGCCGCTCTGGTGAGACAGCATTTGGCTTAAGGCTGTTTGAAAAGTGATGTGTAAGGTCAGGGTGACATTGCTATGAGCTAATTTAAAATGGAAAGGCATTATCTGCCTCTTGGCTGCTGCCTCGCCAGGCCACACCCAGCCCAGAAGGTTAAAAAGAAATGTTTTTCCAGGGATTTTACTGCTTGCTCAAAGTGGTTGTTTTTAAATAGGAAGGACTCGTTTGATTTGTCCCATTCTCACCATCACTTCTGGTTTGGAAGCTGCTGATGGATGAGGGTTCCCAGTGGTACCCCCTGTACCCTTATCCAGCATTTTCTTCTTTTTCCCATGTGGATAATTAACCTTTCTTCCTCCCCAGAGATGCAGGAACATGAAAACAGTTTTTTTTTTTTTTCCCCCTCTCTTTTTCTGCCTGAATAAACAACTGCAGCAAGTTCTGTGTGGCCCCAGGCTGCATTTTTTCACCTGTACCAGGAACTGAACCTTTCCCTCTTGCCATGAGACACCTGCAGATGGAGTTGGTGCTCCAGGAAATATGGGAATAAACCCCAGGGCATGTTCATGGCAGTGATTACACCTCAGTTCAGATGCTGTTGCAAGAGTTTGGGGGTTGGTGATGGAGAGCTTCAAAGTCTTATCCTTCAAACTCTCCTTGAAGCTCCTTTTTCCCTGTGAGAGGGAAGGGCCTGGGACTGTGCCTCTGTCCCATGATTCCAAATGCCACCAGGTACAAATAGGGTTTTGTTCCTGTTAGAGAGGGTTTTCCTTAGGATTTTGGTCCCAGTGAGACCCAGCCCTGGTGATGGACAACAGCTGCCTTGAATCATCCCAGTTTAGTGGCAGCTGGAACCAGTTTCCTCCTCCTTTGGGTTGCATCCTATGAGTTTAACCTCAGTCTCTTAAGAACTGTTCCTGCACTCCTGGTGCTTTCATCAGCTCTAGGCTTGTGATTTTGCATCATTTCAGCTTTTCCTGCAGAAATTTGTACCCAAGGGCAAAGGATTGGTGCTGGTTTGAGGGGCTGAGCACTCTGGGCAATCCACAGCTGTGTTTCAGTGTCTGTTTTCTAACCAGACACGTTCTCCTGTCTCTCCCCAGTCATGCAGGGACCAAGGCCTGTGGTTCTGAGTGGCCCCTCAGGTGCAGGGAAAAGCACTTTGCTAAAGAAATTGCTCAAAGATTATGAGAACATCTTCGGCTTCAGCGTCTCCCGTGAGTATCCAGGGATGGGCTGTGGGGCAGTTCAGGAGTGCCAGCTCAGAGCCTGTCTCTGGAGCTCTATTTATACCCCAAAAAATGGGTTTTCATGGCTTGTCTGTGTCCCAGTCTGTCTGTGGGCTCTTGGGGATGTTTAAATAATTCAGGACACTTTTTACTCCTGGTGTTGTGTGGCAAGTCTAAGATTGGTCTGGAGTAGCATCTTCCCAGGCCTGGTGACTCCCCACATCTCTAACCACACTTGGAGAGGAAACAAGATTCTTCTGAGTGATTCTTGACTCTGGAAGTAACAAAATCCTCCCATATTTCTGCTTCAAAAGCCATTTGATTTTTACATGGAGCTTTGCAAGGTGTTTTTAAGTCCATTACCAAAACGTGTTTTAATGTCCCAACTTTGTGTACTGAAAGTAAAATCTGTGCTTTGAGATCAGGATTCACTCTGCCATGAAAGAGCAAATACTGCATGTTTAAAAATTTATTGTTATGGGACAAGAAAAAAAACTTAAAATTATTTATTTTGTGTGTGTGGCATCCTATGCTCTTGATTCAACTAAATCTCTCATCTCACTTCAAACTAAACCTTTTTTTTTTTCTCTAAATTGCCTCTTGGTAGAGATTTTTTTCCTAGAGCTCCATGTGCCACTTAAACCTTGGCATTTCTGTGATCCTGCAACACCCTTGGGTGATGTACAAAACTTACAAGGCTGTTTTTCCTTTTTTTTAAAATTTTTTTTTTTATCCCTGCAGACACCACAAGGCAGCCAAGACCTGGAGAAGTGAATGGCAAAGGTGAGCTTGTTGCAGTTGGTTCTGTCTCATTGGACTCTCCAAATAATTCAGGTTTTCAAAGCAGTTTTTTCTCATTTTAGGTACACTGCTCTGAACTTGGGTGTTGGGTGATTGGATTTTCCAAAGTTCCAGGTGGTTCTGGGGAGATACTTCCAATGGCCACTGCTTTGGGAAGTGCAGCTGCTTAATGAGATAGTTTTTAATAGCTTGTTCCCAGGTGTTTTCTCATTTATTTGCATATTTAAGAAACAATCAAATGAGGTTTGTTCTTAATTTCTGATGGCAGTTTTCCCTCTGAAATAAAGAGAGGAATTTCAACAGAAGATGAAGAAATATTCCTTTTTAGTTCGTTTGGTTTTGATGTTCCCTTTTATCTCCCTCTCTCTCATCCCATTCTGGTCTTTAATTATAAATCCTTTCAAATTAAAGGCCTTGCCAGCCCTGCTGTGATGTATCCCACACCTGTAAGCAAGGGGGGAGAGGCTCCCACTGCACCAGGAATGGGAAAGGATATGAAAAATGGGGTAGAGGAGCATTTTTGGCCACAGAGAAAGCTCCAGAATGTTTTGAGCAGGTGTAGGAAGTGAATCTCTGCAGTCTGTCTGCATTGTCTGAAGCAGATTTTAAGTGTCTTCTCCCCAAAAACCCATGGGTGTCATTTTGACTGTGAACTTTGCCTTCAAAACACTAATTTCTGTCTATTTTTTCCTGTTTTCCCTTCTCCAGATTATCACTTTGTGACCAGAGAGGAAATGCAGAAGGAAATCGATGCTGGTGAATTCATCGAGCACGCAGAGTTCTCTGGGAATATGTATGGGACAAGGTAGGTCAGGTGTCCCTGCCTGTGCCAGAGGGGCTGGAATTAGATGGTCTTGAAGGTCCTTTCCAATCCAAAATAATCTGGGATTCTAGAAATTTGGGATCAGCAGCCATACCTGTGTTGTCTGTTAAGTGCTGCTGTGGTAAAGTGTTGGACTATGAGCACATAAATCTCATGGCACCCCTGGCTGGGGTTAAAGAGTTGAGTGGATTCTAAAATAGCTCTGCCCTCAGTGTTGGAGCTGATGATCAATAAAACATGAGCTGGGATGTTAATTAGGAGTCAGGTATCTTATATAATTATCGGGAGAAAATTGTGGTGCTTTAGTAAAAGGACCTGCTGAGGAGGGAGGTTAAATGTTTCTTGATGTATTTAATTACTGGCATTAAAGAAAATTGCCTGCTTTTCAAGAAGGCTTGATGTTTCTTGAAGAGCTGAGTCTGTGTTTTTAAAGAATTTTTGGAGATGGCAAAGTTTCCTTCTGAGTTAAGAAACTCTTTACTGTGAGGGTGATGAGGCACAGGGTGCCCAGAGAAGCTGTGGCTGCCCCTGGATCCCTGGAATTGTCCAAGGCCAGGTTGGATGGGGCTTGGAGCAGCCTGGGATAGTGGAAGGAACTCCTGCCTTGGCAGAGCTCCACCTTCTAGAGGAAAGTTCCCTGCCCATGGCAGGGGATTGGAATGAGATGATCCTTAGAGTCTCTTCCAATCCAAAACATTCCATGATTCCATTATATATTATATATAATATATATATATTCCATGACTCCTTGTGGGAGTTGCCAGCATAAGGCCCCCAGACTGAACGTGCTGCAGGGCCTGGCCTTGACAGGTTTGGCAAGAAAGAGTGCCTGAAAGTCCTGAAAGCTGAAAGCTCTTGTCCCACGTACCCAGCTCCAGGGAGAAATGGAGTTCAGGCTCCTTAATCCCAGGCTTCATCCTGTGTAGTCCAGGCTTCCTTCCACCTCCTGTGCCCTGCCTAATCCAGCAGACGGCTGCTCCCTGATGCCTGGGGCGTGGGTGAAGTTGATTTTGGTGCCTTTTTCTTGAGCTGGATGGTGAGGAGACAGTTCTCCTCTGCCAATTTCCCTGAAATATGCAGGAATTTGGTACTTTACCAAATTAAATTATGTGCTTGGGTTTGTTTGGGTCCCCTCTGTGTAGCCCCACTGGCTGTGGTGGTGGCTGTACAGTGTGAGAGGCTGAAATAAACCTCAAAATCCTCAGCAATCAAGACCAGTTTGCAAACAAAATAAATCCAGAATCTCTCCAAGCCCCTGAGGATATTCCTGATCAGATGTGGGATAAAATGGGGAGTCCCTCCTGCTTATAAGAATAATTGAAGTTCTCACCAATCCTTTCTGCTCTCTAAATTTCATCAGTGAGTAATAAATGATTAAAAGGCTTGGGGCAATTCCCCATGTTGGGGAAGTCAGATTGTCTTTACAGCATATAAAAGCCACCACTTGAAAAATTAAGCTGAGAATTAAGTGTGTCTTGTGACCCAGATGGAGCATCCACGTCCATCCAGCATCCTTCAGGACAGTGTGTGGAGTCAGTGGATTCTGGAGAAGGGGAGTTCTCAGTTCTTTTGCTCTTTGGTGAAGGTTGTTTCTGTGTTTGTCACTGAATCCCAGCCTGGTCTGGGTTGGAAGGGACCTAAAGATCATCGAGTTCAACCCCCTGCCATGGACAGGGAACTTTCCTCTAGACAGCAGAGCTCTGCCAAGGCAGGAGTTCACAGACATCCCGCCCATCCTGTGGGATAGTCACACATGATCCACTTCCACACCTTCCAGCATGGCTTTGCCAGCCTTTCTAGCTGGAGACAGCAGCTCCCTGCTCCTCCCCTGGAGCAGGGACACTTGGAGGAACTCCTCACCAAGAGCAGAGCAGGCTCTGTCCTCTCCTCCCCCAGAGCAGGGACACTTGGAAGAACTCCTCACCAAGAGCAGAGCAGGCTCTGTCCTCTCCTGTCCTGGAGCAGGGACACTTGGAGAAACTCCTCACCAAGAGCAGAGCAGGCTCTGTCCTGTCCTCCCCTGGAGCAGGGACACTTGGAAGAACTCCTCACCAAGAGCAGAGCAGGCTCTGTCCTCTCCTGTCCTGGAGCAGGGACACTTGGAGAAACTCCTCACCAAGAGCAGAGCAGGCTCTGTCCTCTCCTCCCCCAGAGCAGGGACACTTGGAGAAACTCCTCACCAAGAGCAGAGCAGGCTCTGTCCTCTCCTGTCCTGGAGCAGGGACACTTGGAGAAACTCCTCACCAAGAGCAGAGCAGGCTCTGTCCTCTCCTGCCCCAGCCTGGGCACAGGGGAGCCCTGTGAGGTTCACCCACTGCTGGAGGGGGACCCCCAAACCCCCTCTGGGTGCTCTGACCCCTTCCCTGTGCCCTGTGTCCCCAGTAAAGGAGCTGTGCAGGCCGTGCAGGCCCAGAACCAGATCTGTGTCCTCGACATCGACATCCAGGGCGTGAAGAACCTCAAGAAGACCGACCTGAACCCCATCTACATCTCGGTGCAGCCGCCGTCCATTGAGATCCTGGTGAGCGCCCGCCTTGCTTTGCCAGTAGCAGTTAGAGGTAATCAGAATCCTGCTCTGCAGCCACGGGGCTGCCCCTTCCCCCAGCCACTCGGTGCTCTCAGGGCCCTGCACTACGTGGGGAGGACATTCCCAAGCATTTCTCTGCCCAGCCCAGCTCCCCAGCCTCTCAGGGATAAATCTTCCCCTGTTGTATTTTTTGAGTTCTTCTGGATGTTCTCCACACCGTGGTTATGGACTCTGTCACAGCACAATTAAATGCATTAATTGTGCTCCATGCTGGGGAGAGAAGGATTTTGTGCTGAGATTTGCCTCCACTGTTCAAATTAAACCCAGGGAGGCTGGTTCTGTGCAGCACCATAAATTCTATGGTCTTACCCTGTGTAAGTGATTGCAGTGGGACTCTTGCAGAAGTGGAATCCCTGTCATGGTTCAGAGAGGGATGAGGACACATGAGGACAACTCCTGACTCTCCCCTCTTGCTCTCAGTACATCAGGCAGTCTCTGTTTCTCGTTGAGTTTGTGGAGGAGGAAGCCAGCAGCACCAGATGCCAGAGCCCAGCAGAGAGATCTCATTTCCAGCAGTACCTGGAAAAATAAATAAATGAGAGGGAGGTAAAAGAAACCTGGGACCCTGAACTCTGGGTAGGAGATCTCAAACCAGTTTGGCCACTGGTTTGCACTGGGCTGTGAGTGAGGCCCCTCAGCCTTTACAGGGTGTTCTCACGTGCCTGTGGTCACAGACAGCACCGGCCTGAGGGGTGGGGGGTGGTTTCTGCCTGCAGCTTTCACAACACTCATTTCTTCCATGCCTTTGTCCTTGGGTTTAGGAGAAAAGACTACGGGACCGAAAGACTGAGACAGAAGAGAGTTTACTGAAGCGTTTGACTGCAGCCCGTGTGGACCTGGAGCTCAGTGAGTCCTTGGGGTGGTGTGGGCAGGGAGAGGGGATTGCCTGGCTGATTTGGGAGCTGGTTTTTTGGGGGAACATCTGATTTGTGCTCTCCAGGGCTTGGCATGAGCCGAGTCAGGTCAAAGCACTGCTGCATTTCCCACTGTAGTTTTTAGGGGTGGTTGGCAGAGCAGCTCGTTAGCAGCAGCTGAAATAATTATAATAATAATACTAAAAAATAATATTAAAATGCCTCAGGACTTTGGGCTGTGCACAAGAGGTGCCACAGGGAAGAAACATTCTCCTCCAACTCTGTCCTCATGTCCTTCCCCAGGTAAAGAGCCTGGGCTGTTTGACCTGGTCATCATTAACGATGATTTAGAAAAGGCCTATTCCGAATTGAAGGAGGTGCTGCTGGAGGTGAGTCCTTGGGGCTTTTTTCCACCTCATTCCCAGGCTAAACAGGTGAGGGTCTGACAGGGTTGTTGTCTCATCCCACACTTGGTCTGCTTTGAGCTGCTGAGGGCCAGGTTGAGTACAGGTGATGATGGATCAGTGGCCTAAGAATGGGAAATGAATCCAGCACAATCCTGAGCTGAGGCAAAATGAACATTCATCCCAGGGTGGCAGAGAAGGGGATTCCTGTTTCTGGGGTTTCCAAGTCAAACCTTGCCTTATCCCTAAAGGTGAACTCAGGGCTTGGTCCTGTGATGTGGTGGAGCTGGTCTGAGCTGTTGGTCACTCCTGGTCTCCTGAGCTGTGAAACCAAGAGTTGTTCCCAAAGAGTGGCAGATTCTCAGTCTCTTTCCTGATCTCCTTGCAGGAAATCAAGAAGACCGAAGAATCCAGGAAATCCTGAGCTGACCCTGCTTGGGGGTTTTCATTTTGCACATCATTCCCAAAGCACGTTGCACCGTTTGATTCCAAAAGACATTCCCTTTAGGCTGCTCCTACTCCCAACTTACCTAGGATGTTTATATTAAAAGGAAAGAAAAGGAAACATGGTCATGCTTGTGTTTCTGTTCACTGCATGCTCAGCACGTGCTCTCCTGGTTTGTACCTCTGGATTCTTTGGGAGCTGCCAGAGGGGGAAAAAAGCTTTCCCTTTGGAAGGCTGCAGAGGGGCTGTTTGGGCACCTGCAGCTCCAGCACGTGGCTTGGGATCCCAGTGCTGGATTGATGGAGGGACACGTTGTGCCTGTTGATGCCACTCTTATTTTATCATCTATCTGCTGCCTTTTCTTCTGGGGAAAAAAATCCTGTGACCTTCCCTGGTATTCCAGCAGCAGTCGTGGAATTCATGTGTTGTTCCACTTGAGTTCAGGTGCAGGTAGATTTTTTAATGCTTTTATACCTACAAGCTGGGGGAGAAAAGATTTCCCTCCTAAGCTTTGCAGCCTTTCAGGCTGATGTGGTTGAAGGCAGCAATAAATCCCTTTTCCTGAGGGGCATCCATTGCATCCAGTAACTGTTGCTTGTACAGGTCTCTGTAGAGACCTAGAGAGCTTTGCACTTCACTTCCCAAGTTTTCTTTATCCTTAACATTGATGTTTTTGTGAAACTTCTGAGCCCTTTGGTCCTTCCAGCAGGACATATCCTGAAGGTCCTTGGAGGGGTTGGTTTCTCACACTGTGAAAACTTTGAAGCCAGGCTGGGAGAGCTGGGAATGTTCCCCTGGAGAAGGGAAGGCTCCAGGGAGAGCTCCGAGCCCCTTGCAGGGCCTGAAGGGGCTCCAGGAGAGCTGGAGAGGGACTGGGGACAAGGGATGGAGGGACAGGACACAGGGAATGGCTTCCCACTGCCAGAGGGCAGGGATGGATGGGATCTTGGGAAGGAATTCTTGGCTGTGAGGGTGGGGAGGCCCTGGCACAGGGTGCCCAGAGAAGCTGTGGCTGCCCCTGGATCCCTGGAAGTGTCCAAGGCCAGACTGGACAGGGCTTGGAGCAGCCTGGGATAGTGGAAGTTGCCCCTGCCCATGGGGTGGGGCTGGATGAGCTTTTAGGTCCCTTCCAACCCAAACCATTCTGGGATTCCATTGTTTGGAATGATCAGTCCATCAGAGCTCCCATCCTACAGGTGGTGACTTCCAGCTGTTTTCCCCCCAAAAACCACGGAGCCCATGAGCAGCTGGGCCCTGCAGTGCCAGGCTGGGACATTCTCTCACCCAAACCACATCTTACCAAAGCAGGTTTGTACCTAAACACTCCCATTTTTGGGTTTCATCCTCTTCACATCCCATCCCTCCAGTTTATCCAGCTGCTCTGCAGTACCTCCTGATCCAGGTCATCTCCAAACCTCCATCCTGCACCTTTATGGAGAGAACAAACAGAAACCCCCCCTTGGGGCCACTCTTTTAGTACCTTGCATTCACAGCCATGATTTGATGATTATTTTGATCATTTACCTCTCTTGGACTGGTTTGATACATCTTTCCTAGACTTCCTAGAAAACATCCCTCCTGTTGTTGTGGGTTTCCCATTGCTTGGTTCTGGAATTGGTTAAACAAATCCTGTGTGGATTCGTGGTGTGACTCACTGTGTCCAGGCTCTTCCTGCGCCATCAAGTGATGGGCTCTGATTATTTTTCCTTCTGAACCGCGGGATTTCGTTGCGATTTGAGGCACGCGTTTGCAGTGGGGAAAGGTCCCCTCTAGATGGCAGGAACGGCAGCGGGAACGCGCCGGAGTCGCGGAGCAGCAGCAGCGCAGGAGGTTCAGGACACGGCGCCCGCCTCGGTCCGGGGCTCTGCGGCCACCGCGTGGCACCTGCGGGGCCCTCACCCCATGGAAGTGCCCGGCTGCTCCCTGCGGATCCCTCCTGCCAGCCCGGCCTCGGCACATCCCTGCGGGAGAGGTGAGTGCCCCCGGCGTGCTCCAGCCGCGGGGCAGCGCTTGGGAAACGGGAAAAACAAATCCTTGGGGTCGTTTGTGTCCCCCTTCCCTGGCAAAGGGGAGGGAGAGCGGAGTCTGAAGTTTCCTGCCCTGCTCGTGGCTGCTGTGTGTGAGGGAGCACACGGAGAACGCCCGGAACGCCGGCGCTAACGTGAGGTGTCGGGATGGAGATGGGATGGAGATGGAAGAGGAGGGAGCAGGAGCGGGTGGTGGAGCCAGGCTGGTCCCCACGCGGGTGCCACGGCTGTGGAGCATCTCCAGGGGGTGATTTTGGGTGCTGTCAGCAGTGCTCCTCTCCAGGTTTGGTGTTTTTTGGAGGAGCCGTGCCCTGCGTTGAATCCCAAAGCTGGGTGGGTGAAGGCACTTGTTGAAGCGAGTTAAATTCCTGCACCCTCCAAGCTGGGATGTCTGTTTTGTTAATTGTTAATTAATGGCAGCCATGAACACGCTGCTGGATCCGTGGGTTTGGGACTGGCTCGTTGGGGTGTTGCATTCCCACATCCCTGGGGCAGGCAAGGACCACACTGAGCATGGCAGGGGTCACATGCTGGGCTCTCCACAACTGCAAACATCTCCCAGTGCTCGGTGTGGGGCTGGGATAGAGGGATCAGACTGGCAGAGGGAGGGTCTGGGAGCCTTTTGGCCCAGGGGTTGTCTGTGATTAAAGATGCTCTTCCTGGAGGATCCCTTTTCCCACCTAGGAGATCTTCCAGGCAAGAAGGTGCTGTGCCCATCTTGGGGTGCACTGAGTGAAGGAACAGGCCTGCTCCTGACTTGCTTCCAGAGATGTCAGAAATAGGGGTTTTATGTAACTGTATATTCACTGTTCCATCAGACCGAGAGAAATTTGACCAGACTTCAGCTTTTTTCAGCTGAGATGCTTTGGGAAAAGTGGCAGCACCTACATCCCTGCAGGAGGAGGATGCTGAGGGAGGAAGATGAGTGCAGGGGATGGTAAAAGCTGGGATAAAACCTGCCCTGGGAGCTCTCCTGTCTGAGGCTGAGGATATTTTGGAGCTGATGCCAAAAAAATAACAAGCCCCTGTAGCACTTCTGCTTTAAAGCTGTTGCTTTGCAGTCATTGAATTGTTTTTTCCTGAATCCAGGCTGACACGCTGCTTTTGGGGCAGGAGCTGATTATTTTCCCCCTATTTTTTAATTTTCCTGCCTATCCAAGCTCTCTGGCAATAGAAATACCCCTTCAAGCAGTGAACGTGGGGTTTGGACACAGAGGTCACCTCTGCTCTGACCCAGCGGCACCGAGCCCCTGCCTGGGAAGGACATTGTGCAGGGATGCAGGAGGGCAGGCAGTCCCCAAAGCCCAAATCATCCGAGAAAAAAGCTGGAGCCACACTCCAGGACAACTGGAAGCAGCCAAGATTAGCCCCAAAGCCCATTTGCCCCCATCCTGATGAGCCCACGGTCCAGAGACTTGTCCTTGCCGTGGTTTTCCTTGGCCTCTCGGTGCCGTTGGAGGCAGCTCTGATTTTCAGGCTTCCTTCCATGCCACTGCAGAGAGGCACCGCGGGGCAGAGCCAGCCTGGGAAATAATTGGGCAGCCGGCGTAGAAAATGAGCAACGAGGGGAAAAAGGAGTGGGAATAACCCTGATTTTCCTGCTTGTCCAGCAGCGTCCGGCTCGCTCCGCGCCCGTTTCCCACGGCAGCGCTGGGATTGAGCATCCCAGGTAGGGAAGTGTGATGGGATGAGCTCGTGCTGGGGCACAGGGAAGGTGTGTTGTGGGTGTTCTGAGTGCTGTCAGAAGTTATCCTGGGAGGAAAAACTGGGATCTTCTGGAGAGGGTGTTCAGCTCTCAGTGGGGGGAGGCCACTAATTCCCACCTTTTTTTTTGGCAAAGACAGCTTCCCTTCTCTATCCAGTATTAATGGAAACATCTTCTAGGAAATCCTCCAGCAGCCTGCATGGCTTCGAACAGGAAAGCAGGGAATTGGGGAAATTGGAAATCATCCCTCCACAGTGGAGCCACCTGCCCGTGTTCCCCAATCTGCCAGGGTGCAAACACCTCTGGCAGCTCCCAGCGGATAAAGAGCCCTGGAACCTGTGGGAGCAGAGGGAGGTGGGCCTGGGATGGATTTCCCCAGCCATGTGGATCATTTTCGGGGGGTTGCAGCTGGGATGGGTGATGGGATCCATTCCTGGGTATCCTGATGTCCCTTGTGCTCTCCCACAGGACAGGGGTGTGACCACCACGCTGCCTCCTCGTGCTGAGATTCCAACCAGCACCACCAACACTGACCACAGGTAGGTCCTGTTACCCCACACAGCCAAAAACCCTCCCTGGGATAACTGATCCAGGTGGGACTCAAATGGATCCCTGCCAGCATCCCTTGCTCCTCCAGGGCTTTTCTCTGGCTCTGCTGCAAAGGAAGTTGTGTGGGAGGATGGAATTTTCTGTCCAGCATCCCATGGCTCTGGATGCTCCAGGGATGCTCGTAGGAGTTCTGCCATCCCCATCAGCTCCACGAGGCTGAGAGCGGCCCTGGCAGCTGGATCGGGGGCCGGGCTGTGCCTGCCTTGCTGGGCTCTGTATTTGGGTCAGCCACATCGACTGCAAGTGCAACTGTGTCATCCCTGGAGAGCGCGGGACGCCGATCCATACCCGCGGCTCCGGCCGGGATGGCACGCACGGCCTGGCATCCTCAC
This sequence comes from Myiagra hebetior, assembly GCA_013397015.1. Lineage (NCBI taxonomy): Eukaryota > Metazoa > Chordata > Aves > Passeriformes > Monarchidae > Myiagra > Myiagra hebetior. Next base: position 51,116 of record VWZQ01013157.1, on the reverse strand, counting down.
CCTGCTCCCTGCCCATCCAGCCCAACCCCACTCCCAGCCTCCGAAACTCGGCAATCCGGCACAGCCTCGGCTTTTTTCCAACTGCAGCAGCCGTGACTCCGCTTGTCCCGGACATGACTCCAGCCCTGTGAATAACCAGAAGCCATCTGCGATTCCCATTGTGCCGTGGCAACTGGTACGGCCACAGGAACAACCGGATGCTTGTGGGATCGGGGCTGCATCCCCCTCCTGACGCCTGGTTCCTCTCTGTCCGGCCACAAAAAGGAGGGAGAGGAGGATGTTTTTCCGGATTTTGCTTTCCCCATCTCCGGGGATGCAAGGAGGGGATAAAAAGAAGGGAGGCAGAAAAGGCAAAATTCCAGTATCCAGGTGGAGCTGGGCAAAAACAGATAAACATCCCTCAATTTCCACCTAGGGGGGATTATTTTATTGAAGCCATGTGGGAGTAAGGCCCCTGGGAGCTGGATCCAATGGGCACAGGGAAGGACAGGGCAGCTGTGCCCCCTCAGTGCCCAAGTCGTCAGCCCAGCATTAATTTGCAGATATTCCCTGAAGGATCAGGGCTTGCTGCTCCTATTTGTGCCAAGTCTTGATGGAAAACACAGTGCCTGTGTGGTGAGCATTGAACTTTAGGGATGGCCTCGCTCCCTAATGTGGAGTCAGCAGGGAGGTGATGGGAAAAAACCCTCAAAAAGCCGAAAGCAATGCTCCAGTCACCACCAATGTGCTGACCTGAATACACCAGGTGTAGGATAAGAAAAAAGAGGAGATTTATTATTTTTCCTGGTCGGAAGTGCAGGACAAGAGCTGCATCCCTTGCTTTGAACACGGCTGAAATCCTACGATGCCTCCTGGTTAGGGGGGCGTGGACTGGAGGGCAAAAGCAGCTCCCCAGTTTGGGTGGAGAGGGGAAAGTGGTGCCACAGCGCAGAGCAGAGGGATAATCTCCCTCCCTGAGTGCTGTCTGTGGGGTGAGTGCCTGCCAGACTGTTCCCTGAGCAGGGAGGATGATCTCCCGTGATCCGGGATCCGATGGCTCATTCCCACCGAGCCCAGCGAGCCCAACACCCACGGTCATCCCGGCCTCGGACCTGGGAACGCCCCTGTGCTCCCTCCTCCGAGTGCTGCCTGCGCTCCCTGCCCCTGCCAGCATCCCCAGGAGCAGCCTGGCTCCATCAGCCACCATTTCCACCTTTAACTTGCCTTTATATATATTTTTTTTTTAATTTTTTTTAATACACCATGTTTTATTCACCCCATCTGCCTCCTTCCCAAGCACAGATGCTGCTGCTCCTTGGGGTTATCCCACTGCAGCTTCACCCCACAGCGCTGCTGTGGTGGCACCTCTGGGCTCTTTACTGGTTTTATTGCTGAAATCCAGCCTGATCTCTCCTGTCCTATAGGGAGGAAATGTCACTGGTGTTCCTGCAGCAGCTCCTGGTGTTGCCAAAGGCAGGCAGGATCTCCCCTTGTGCATTCCCACCACTGTGGCTGCCACAGCTGTGCTGCCTCTCTGGGCCTCTGAGAAGATTTTGGCTCTGTTTTCTCACCACTTCCCCATTTAAGACTTGTATTTATCAACGAAGTCTCCCTGCTGAGCCTCCCCTCGTGCATCCCATCCTCCAGCCCTGACCATGCTCCCTGCATTGCCCAGAGCAGCTGGGGCTGCCCCTGGATCCCTGGAAGTGTCCAAGGCCAGGTTGGATGGGGCTTGGATCACTCTGGGACAGTGGGAGGTGTCCCTGCCCATGGCAGGGGGTGGCACTGGGTGGTCTTTAAGGTCCCTTCCAACCCAAACCATTCTGGGATTCCAAGATTTCTCCAGCTCCTCAGCGTGCTCTTCCCAAGGATGCAGCCTCCAGATGCAAACTCCTGCAAGAATCCCAACAAAATCCCACTGGGAGCCATCCCTCTGTTCTGTGAACCCCCGTTCTCAACCCAACCCTCCCACCCCTTTGTACCCCCGATTTATTTCACCCAAGATCCCCTTCCCATCCTCCCTTGGAAGAACCTCACCCCACCGCTGCCATCAAGGCAACACCGGGACCCCAAACCCACCCTGTGCTCCTCTCCAGTGGCTCCACGAAGCCTTTTAGGAGCTCCCCGAGGAGCAGAAGCTTTTCCCGGTGCCACCACCCGCAGGAGCCGCGGCTCGGGAGGGGACAATGGTGCCATTGAGGGGGCCCTGCCCCGCTGCCGCATTGTGCCTGGCAGAGAGATGCCCGGGAATAATCGCCTGCCTCCTCCTTGCCTTTGTTGCAGGGCTGTGCTGGTGCTGCTGCTCGGCTTCTCCCCGGCCAGGGCTCCGGTTATGCGGTGAAGGATCCGCAGCTCCCACGGGAACCTTTTTTTTTTCCTGGCTGTGAAAGGTACGGCTCGATTTTCACCTCGTCCAGAGGTGTCCCACCCCAGCGTGGGGCTCTGGGGGTGGGGCACTGACGGGGAGGGATTGTGGATTTGGGAGCACCTCACCCCAGGAGGCTGTGTCATTGTTTCATTGATCCTTCTGATAGATTGTGTATTTATTTTATTTTATCAATCATAAGTGCGTTCTTATGTATCGCATTTATAAAGGCAGCACTGAGAGCCATCAAAATTATAATTTCTTCCTAAGCCTGCGAAATGTTTTGCATTAAATATTTGCGTAAGATACAGAAATCCAGCCCCACTTGGGGTCTGGACAATCTCTTAAAATTTGGATTTGCTCGGAACTGTTTTAAACGAGGCTGAATGAAATTTTGCTCTGAGAGGGATACAGAGCAGGGCTGAGATATTTTAGGAGCATGTTTAAGGTTGTTTTCAATCTGTGTGATTGCAAAATGGATTTCCCTACCCACTTTCTGGCGAGGGTGTTTTCCTTGCCCAAAATCTCCTTGAAATCCTTGGATTTGGGCTGAACTTTGGGCTGGTGACTGTGTCAAGGGCAGCAGCAGCTGCAGGAACAAGTGCTGTGGTGATGCCTCTCTTGTCCCTGCTCCTCCTCCTCCATCCCTGCAGCATCCTAGGAGCTGATTCCCTCTGGAAAACTCCTTCTGGGAACACATAGCCCCTGGTTCCCAGCTTGTTCCTCCCCTACAGCAGCTGGAGAGCAGAAACACACGTGAGAAATTAAAGAAGAGGATGAAAACTTGGCTGCCCCATCCCTGCTGTGCTGAGGAGCAAGGATGTCCCTTGAAATTCCCTTAAAACCAGGAAAAACGAGTTCTTTTGAGGAGTTCCACATGGTGGGAGCTGCTTAAGACATGCTGGGGGTCATGTAGGTGTTAAAAGATGAAGAGCTGTCAGATTTTAAAGGTTTAGGGCATTCTCCGTGCTAAATTTGCTCAGTTTTGGGGTTTTCTTTAAGTGCAGCGAGTAAAACCTCGCTGGTTTGGACTCCTGGAAGCCAAACCTCTGTTCACAACACGGGGCCTTTAAGGAAAACATCAATTTTTGTGAGGTCAGCCATAAAATCATGCGAGTTGGCAATGGGAAGGAACGGATGACGACGAGCCAAAGGTTGTGGCCTCTGCATGGGGTAATTATTTAATCCCTGCTTGTGGGTTTGAGTCAGGGGCAACATCCCCCTCTCTGCAGCCAGAGACGTGCACGGGGAAAAATCCCTCTGGCAGAGAGCAGGAAGGGCTGGGGGAGGAGGAAAATGTCCCCTCTGTCCCTTTCCAGCTGTTTTCCCTTCCAGCTGTTCCCCACAGAGCAGGGAGATGCTTCCAGCTGTTCCCCCAAACGGGGTTGGGAAGAGACAACTGGGATGAAGAGGGTTTGGGATAGGAGCCTCTGGTCAACACAGAACAGTAAAATTACGAAATTTCAGCAACAGGCGCTGCTTTGGACAGAAAAATTGGGGGGAAATGAAGTTTTTTGGTGGTGCTGCAGTGTTTCAGTGTAGCTCCAAGGACAGGGAGAGTTTGCAGCCGACTTTCCACCAAGTTTGAAAAGGAAAAGAAATCCTAAACAAGAAGGAAGCTTTTCTTATCCTGCTGCAGCACCTCCGCTTCCCGCCTCCCTCTCCTGCTCCAAGGAGCTCCTTTTGCTATTTTTAGCCCTAAACCCTTCGACTCTTGGAGTGATTTGATTTCTTTTCCATAAGCGCCGCTCTTGGCTCGGGAGTTATTCACCTCTTTTTTTTTTTTT